>JAUCMU010000027.1:11511771-11548038 GCA_032275025.1 Enteromius treurensis | reverse complement strand
CCTTTATCCTTTTATCTCTCAAACACCACTGGAGTGTGTCTGGATCCTAAAAACACACACACATACATCCTCTCATACTCTTTCTCACCCTCATAATAGGCTCACATATGTGACTGAACATGGCCAGACTTCAAAAAAAAGCCCACAAATCATGTAATATTTGAAACGACAGCCTACGGTTTACATTCTTCCTGCGGAGGAAGAAACAAATATGAACTTGTGGATTGATGCTCCATTTTTCCGTTTTCTGCAAATGCCGGGTGCTGCTGATTTGTCTGAAAACCCGAGTGGAGTACAATCAGCCCACGGAGTTACATGTGGTGTTAAGCTCCAGAGGGAGGGCCGCAAACCCCCCCAACCCCCCCATCTCTGGTCTTCTTTAATCTGGGGTCCTGCACTGCTGGCCCTGGCTTATTCCTCTCAACACTCTCATAAAGATGACAAAGCTCTGATCAAAGCCTACGACTGGCCTCTGGGTTTATTTGAGCACAGAGTCATTCACAGTGCAGGAAAGAACATACACACGGGCCATACGGGACGAGTCGGCGCTGAGTCACAGAGCGTCGGAAAGCGAGACGAATCGTTTAAAAGCCACTCGCAGACCTGCCGGAGTGAAAGTGACACCGAAGTGAGAGAAAGAGCAAAAGAGAGGAGAAAACAACACGGCTTTAGCACATCGGAACAAAATCCGCTAATGGAGAAGACATGCTAGTTGAGGGCGATAGCTCTGCGAAAGCCATTAAGTGGCCAGGCCCCTGACAGCCGCTGTTTTTCTCCTTCTCCTCCTCCTCTCATCGGTCCTGCGGCCAAAGGAGGCTCGTGTTTCTCAGGGGGGAGAGGAGGTGTGAGCGGCGGACATCTCCGACACCGAACTTGAACGTTTGAACCCACAGCTCTCACAGAGCTCAGTGGGGAAGAGGGCAAGATAAAGAAGTAGAGCAGAACGTGTGAGTGAGATAGTTCAGAGAGCCTTTGATCCCCAAACACTGCTCTATAGATACACTTTTTTACAATGACCTGATGGGGATGAAAGCAAAACACGGGATGGCGGGGAGTTTCATCTGTACACCCCGGGTTGAGAATGACAATGGCCACATGGCGAGAGCGAATCATTAGATTTGTTCGGGAAATACCAACAATAAAGGCCAATTAGAATAGCCTCTAAAGAGTCAGAATAGATATAACAGTAAAGCCATAGGGGAAATTTACAGAGCCCTGCATATAACATAAGAAAAAAAAAAAGATATTATAGCCACAAATTAAGAATTGGTTCTCACAATGGATTAATTTCCTCTTTTTAGTTAATGCTTTACTAAACTAAAATGAGGGAATTAATTAGTGTAATATGTCAGGGGAATTAAATAATAAAATGTAGCTTCGAATGAATATACTATGGCAAAAAATAAAACACATAATAATAATAATAATAACAATCGTAATAGAATTTACGATTGAGAGTAATCCAGTCAAACTTTAAAAATATCATTTTAGACCGTTTTATGTAAATATAACAGTTTTAAATATTTTTAGAATATTTTCTATTTGAATAGAAAAATTAAAAAAGTTGTATTTTTTTATTTAATTTCGTTGAATAGTTAGAATCATCATAATAAAGTTAAATTATAATTAAGTAGGTAAAAAAATTCCAAGAACAAAGCCATTCCATTACTGAACTACTAATATTTTAAAAATATTAATAAAAAAATATAACTACATATCACAATTGAAGACTTTATATCTCATAATGCTGCAAATGTATTTTTGTAATTTTACCTATAAAGTCATTAGTCACTTTAACTAATAAATCTGCAACTTAATTCTGAAAATATTTTTAATCTATTAATAAAAAGCAACAAATGTATTCTTCAAAATCTGAATTTATTCTCATACAATATTATAAAAAAACGAGATTAAAAAATAATATTTTTATTTTTTAATAAAAAAATAAAAATAATATTTAAATTTTTTATTTCAAATTTGAAGTTGAAATCTGCTTCAGCATGGGACACACACACACAGCTTCTTTGACGGGCTGCAGACAAACCCAACGACACCTAGCCGAGCCGCACAGGAGGGCCTGTAATGGAGCTACGCTCTCAGGTGTTAGCTCACTGCCCAAGGACAACAGCACCTGCCTAGTGTTCATGTGTGCATCTGCGTCTCCGCGAGGAGGTGCCCTCACACACATAGCTGCTTGAGCATTAAAGATGGCCTGCTGTAAATGAAAGGGGCTCTTGATGAGCGAAAAGCAATTATCAGTCTGGATATCATAAGAGCATCACAAGATGTTGTAAAACAGCTGTGGCCATTAGCTATACTTAGCTAATGCAGTAATGCCACTAAATGACATGATTACACTGTGCTGATCTGACCGAGGCTAAAAGTATGTGTTGTTTTGTTTCTATACGTGTCAGTTGGGTTGTGTTTGGTGAGAGCATGTATCATATTCAATCTTACATACACAAGTGAAGCTAGATCCCTTATACAACACACACACGCAATGTCCAACTTGGTCTGTTTTGTAGCTCATTGATGGGCCCTTAAATGTCAATTGCTTAATTTACTGAAAACATGTACAAACTTGCCATAGCCTCATAAATTCAAGCAGCAGGGCTTGGAGAGTTAACAAACAGCTTGTAAAACATGAATGAAGGGGTCAGGGCATTACAACGCGTGATATTGTGAATGAAAAGCATGTGAGAGGTTGGAGGATTGTTGGCTGTCTCCCAGCCCATCTGACCAGCAGACCAAGAGCAAGGTACAAAGGGGAAGGGGGTGGAGGGAAGTTGAAGAAAGAGAAAACAAAATGAGAAAAAGTCAGTTGTATTCACAATATATGTGAATTTAAATGCTGCTTGAGATAAATTCAAAGTAATATATATATATATATATATATATATATAATTACCAACCAAAAAATATTTTAACATAAATTACACTTTTTTTTTTTATATATATATATATGAATCTCACTTAGTGACAATGTATTTTTATGTATCATTATTATTGACAAAAAATGCTTTTTGGTCAATGCTGTGAATATGTGTGTCGTTAACCTTTATCACTCACCACTACATTCAACCCTTTTACTTTAAGGACATGCAGCCACACAAAGGTCAGCCAATCAGTATTAGAGACATAAGGGCAGAGTGAAGAATGTATAATTAACTCAATCAGTTTAATTGGTGGGGGAACGAGCTGTGTGCTGAGAGGAGAGGAGCAGAGCTTCCGAGCACACACACCTAAGAAAAAATGCACACATGCAAACAGATAAATGTTGCTCGGCACGTACACACACTCTCGACCCGCCACTCACAGTACGAGCAATCATTTCAGTCCTGCTCCCTGAGTGTTCAGGAGGACAGACACTTCCCTGTATCTGACCCAGCTATCACCTATTCTCCTCTCTGTTCGGGTCTTATCAACATAGCCCAGTACTCAGCCAACGGCTCAGGTTACACGATTTGGTGCAATTGCTTTTAAACTGACCCACACTCATACAATGAAGCTCAGTTAAGAGGAGATGGGAAACATGAAAGCCCCCTGTTGATGTCCCACACCCCCCCCTGCCAGGTCCCCCTGGCCTGACCGCATCTACCCTTCACCGTGATCAAAAGCAGGAATTTGATTAAGGCAGATAATGGAAGACGATGGGTTGAAAACAAACTTTCGCAGCTGTGCCACTTCGGAGGGGACGAGACAACAACTGAAACGCGGTACACCTCGAGCTGACCACCCAAACAGATGACAGCAAATGGAAGCATGAACTTTTCATGCTGATTGCTTTCATTCCAGATTATGAAGGTTTGAGCTGAGGAGTGGAAAATCGGATCTGATGTGTTCCATCCGGTGCATTTAAAACTTGGGAATAAGCATGGCGCTTTTAAAGGAATATTCTGGGTTCAAGTTTAATCGACAACATTTGTGGCATAATGTTGGTTGCTAAAAATTTTTCTCTAAATATAAGGCAAAAACATAGGTTACAGTGAAGAGCGAATGTAAAATGAAAACATTAAAATACTCACATATTAAATAGTATATCCACATAATAGTTATATAACACTAATTATAAGGATGTTCTGACAGCCTTAGAAGATCCACTTTAGATTTCCAAAAGAACCTTTAAAATAACAGTTCTTAAAAGGACTAAATTAAATTCCCCTTATTATGGGCTATGAAAGGTTCATATTTTGGTTTTGGGAGTCCCCAACAACAGGTTGGCATATATGTAAAGGTCAAAAAAGCAATTACATTGTGATATATTGTCTTATACTTTTATCTTATTTGTTCAAGGACTCCCAAAACCCCTCCTTTGCCATGCTACTCTGCAGTGATTGGTTAATTTACGTTCTATTTCATAATAAAAGCAGTGGTTTGTTAGAGCAGTGCTGCTTTGTTTACAGTCATTACCTGGGATTTTACCTCTCCAAAAGCGGCACCTAGTGGCAAAGAATAAATTAGCATTTTCATTCAGACCAACGCTAAAAGTGGACGGCAATGCTGTTTTGTTTTGATGCCAACATGAAATGCTTGGGATTCGTTTGAAAAATTACAAGAGTCAACACTTTGTTTTGTAAGACAATAACTTTATACAAGGTGCACTTTCAGATTTAAAACTTTGCAGGATGTTTTTATTCAATTAGAGCTGGGTTACACAATACATGAAAGGTAATTTTTACAAATCCATAATAGCAGCAATAACTGAAAGAATTCATGGATATTAGTTAGTTCATGGAACCATTAACTCCAATAAATAATTTACATAAACCTTAAACAACAATAAAAATACATGTTTTAACATAAGAACAAAAGTACTTTTATAAAAATTTAATTACAATATAAAAATATTTTTTTATAACATTTATAAGCTTGACACTTTATTATTATTATTATTTTTTATATTAACAGGCCCAATTCATGTCTACTGTAAATGCCTTGCTGTAATTCATTTATTTATTTTTAAGGAAAACAAAGCATGAGTCATTTTCTATGTGGTCATCAACATTATGTCCCATTATGTCACTTATATTTGGACCTAAAAAACTCCTTTAAAGACTGAAAAGAGCAATGTGGCTATATGTTAATATATGCTGCACAGGGTCACCGGGGTGTGTGCTGAAAAGTGTGGTGAGCAGGAAGCTGAATGACCTATATGACATCATAGGAAATGCTCAGCTACATCAATTAAGCAAATCTTTCAGTATTTTCCCACATCCGTGTCAGTTCCTGCACAGAACAGACCAGGTGAGAGGAGGACCGTGGCTGTAGGGCACTGGCCGAGAGCTGAGCAGTGGCTATGAGAGCGCTGTGGCTGCTCAGAGGTGTCAGCGTGGAGCCAGACTCTGAGCCTACATTCAGGGCTTATCTATTGTGTGGCAACAAGCAGACTCATTCAGGGGGACTGTGTGTCGCCAAACTCTGCTAATGAGCGTAGCCAGCAGGGCCACAACGCTACACAGGGCCCCCATTCAGGAGCACAATGCAGGGGCCAGGTTTCCACAGTGGGCAGTTGGAGTGGGGGGCTGGCAGGGGCGGCCAGGGCACTCAGCCCCTATCAAAAGGGCAAAGCCCAATCTCCGTCAGCACACACTTTAATGACCAGCCAATCAAACAAGGACAGTGAAAGGGAGGGAACATGTGGACAGAAAGGAGAAAATGGACAGAAGCCATAAAAAAACATCCCCCTTTTTTTAAGCTCTTCTCAGTAGAAGATGTAAAATGTACAGTGTAATTTCATACTGTTTATTATATTTATATATAATGAGTCAACAAAGAAGGACAGGGATGCAACATTTTAAGCTATTGAATATATATATATATACATACACACACACATACAGGATTAAAAAGTTATCAAAAGAGATTTACATTGATACAAATTTTTCTACTATAATATTATAGTTAAATTATATATATATATATTTATATATATATATATATATATATATATATTAGTCAAATATATTAGTCAAATTACTAATTCATTGACATCACAATATTAAATTACATTTTAAAATATATTCAATAAACCAATTTTACAATATTATTGTATTATTGTATTGTTTTTTTTTTTATTATCAAATAAATGCAGGCTTACTTAGCATTTGAGATATCCTCGTCTTAAAGTAATATATATATATATATATATATATATATATATTATAAAATGTACATCAAATTAAGTTACATAATATTACTACACACTCTAATGAAATGGATAATTAATGAAAAAATTCAATAATAATTCAGTTGAGCTGGGTGTTGGTCCAGTGACTCTTTCTCCCAGAGAAATTGACAGAGAAGGAATTAGAAAAAAGTGGGAAAAAAGACCTCTCGATGTTCCCAGCAGCTCAGATGCAAAAGTCACATGAGCATGGCGACTGAAAAAGCAGGCCATGTCAGCTCCCATCAGCCAAAGTGCGTTTTTTTTTTCTTCTTTTCACAGCAGCTATTTTCAATGCTCCCAGGAGCAGAAGTGGCCGGCCATTAAAACCCTGTTAAAACACTTCTGCTGTTGTCAGCGGCCGCGAGGCGGAGTACCCAGTCTAAACGCTGAGATACTATCTCCCCACAGCAGTTCACCGCCGCTGTCAATACTGTGAGCAGGAAGGTGCAAGATGAGTAACAACCTAATTTGGGCATCAAAGTTTTATAGTGCTTTCTCCAGGCAAGAGCGGGGAGGGGTGGCTTGTGCCTCAGCACCATCATATGACCTTCAGTCCTGAACCTTTTAAAACCTTTTAAAACGGCCAGCTTACACTCAGAAGTATTAAAAGGAAAAAGGTAAAAGGGGAGAAAAAACATGTCGGTCTCACTTTTACAGTTCCGACCTCAGGCTGAATTACATTTGCAGCATTTACGTGGATAATAGCAACTCTCTCTGCATGCTTGGTCTAACCCTTCAAAAGCTTTCTACTGGAGAAGAACTTTATTTATTCACTACATCTGCCACTTCGATATACTAAAGCCATAAACGCAACTCCAGAAAACATTCGGCCAAACTTTACTCTGCTTCTTTGACCTCTTTTTAACACTTTTTGCGACAAGGGATGAAACACCTCGGGAGGGAAGAGCCTGAGGAGATGTCAGCGAGAGCTTTTTGCTGAGATCTCTGAGGGAGGTGGCTGAACTCTGTCTCTCAGACTCTGACTCTCTGTGGATGTGCAGGTTTAAGTGAGGTGGTTTTTATTATGTTAAATGCACAGGGCTTCGTCGTGTCTCTTACGATGCTCTGAAAGTGCTGGACGCTTAACCTGCAGGAATCAATATGCGGTCTAGGCTTTCGGGTAGCACTCAAAAAGAAACAGAGCCAGGGCCATGCTTGTACAAACAGACCTCTACATCTGACTAGACTGCTGACCACTCAACAGAGCAGACAACATTGACTCCGTGGTATTAAATCTAATAATTATTCAAAATAATTTTATTATTATAATATATATACACAGAGTTATTATTGTTCAAATTGTTTTAGGAAAAACTGATTTTTTTTTTTTTTTTTTTAATTAAAGCATTAGAAAAAAAATTAACTAAACAACATTTAGAAAATGTGGCACTGGCAACTAAAATTAATTAAGTTGAAGTAATAAAATTACTAAAACTGAAATACACCATTTCAAGCGAAACAGAAATATAAGTATATATATATATATATATATATATATATATATATAAATATATTTAAATCCCAATAACTACTAAAAATAAAAAGCACATACAATCTCTAAAACTTCTAAAACTATAATTACAATAAAAACTGAAGCTCTAAAGACTTCTTCAAAATATCAATGCATACCAATATAGTACATAAATAATACAAAAATAACATTCCAAAATGTGTCAAATATTTGGTAAAAATGAAATGATAAATTCACAATAATAGCTCTAGCATTTCATCACACTGTATAAAAAAATCCATAAAATATACAGTGAAAAACTGGCAAGCTGTGGTTGTTGGAATTCTACTGTAAAAAAAAATACAGTAACAACATTTTTGGTGTACAGTTTTAAGTTAAATTAACAGTTAAATACCGTGATTTCATTAACTGATAATGTCAATATATCAACCTATTAAACGGACGTTCAATTTACAGTTTCTCCCTGTAGATTTTACAAGAATTTAACCATTTAACAGGTTTGTACTGTAGCATTTAAAGTTTATTTTTCCTGTTAAAATCACGTTCATTTTTTGATATTTAGTGAAACCAAGAAATTTACATTTCAAAAAGTGTCCAGATACTTTTTAGGGGAACTGCACAGTATATTAACTGCCTATAAGACTTCAACACAAATATACACAACCAAACCTGGTTCACAGTTTTTCCTGACACTATCTCTGTCTTCACCATCATTTTCCTTTTTTGTTAAAAAAAAAGGCCCCAAAAAAGAAAGGAGGAAATAAAGAAATAAACCATGCTCTCTCTCTCTCTCTATATATATATATATAAAAATTGTATTCAATTTTAAGAATGTTAGGCCTTGTAAAACAGTGATGACAGACTTGAAAGTGGGGAAGACAGAAGGGAATGAATGATGACTGAGGCCAAATTTGGACCTGGGACACTCTGAGGCAACAGCTCTTCTATGTCATAAGCAAGAGCAGTATTTTCTGCACCGCAGCTTTTCATGTATTATCCTATTATTCCTCACACTTCAGGGTTGGACAGTCACATTAGACCAGAGGAGCACAACATGACGCCATATAAAGACCACAAACACCACTGCGTTTAAACACCACTGCAGATATGACATGGGCTTTAGTCAGCATTGTAACCAATGTTTTGTAGTCTGAGTCCCTCATTGACGTTATGAACTCGAGCCAAAGCCCATAAAAGCTTCAACACAAAGACGTGCATTGAGCAGGGTGCCGGATGGCTGAGCGTCTCTCCACAACTCTGAGGACAGATGGGGACACTTTGACACAACTCAGACGAGCAAGGGATGCAAAATAAGAGTGTGGCGAAACCATATGAACTTTAAAGAGATGATATTGGTGGCTCATGGTCGACATTTCTGGAAAACATCACGCAAAACAAACAAACAAGTCAAACAGGGCTGGAGAAATGACTCCTGTAAAACGACCACTGTGACAGGAGACTGGCGACTGACATTCTAGTCTGGGGTTGGAAGTGTGTAAGTGCTGTGTTGTTACGTTTAAAGAACAGTGCGGGCAATGTGAAGGGGAACTGGAGGCTGATATATGACTCAGAGACAGAAAGGTGTTTATAGATAAAAAAAACAACCTCTGAGAAACTTGTTTTCTGCATAATGTCTCCGTAATGTTGCCCTAATGTAAGACAAACAAATTACATTTGTGGCTGGCCCCTCTGCTAAAGTGATTTAAGCACAGCCATAAAGAATGTTGATAAATTGATTAAAACGTTAGCTCCGTCAATTTTTTTTATGTTTCTCAAAAAGGACACAGTAAAAACAATTTCACAATTTCAATATTGTATAATTTTAGTAATAAAGTATATATTTATTTTAATAGGCTATATTTTCAAACGTAATTTATTCCTGTGACGGCAACGCTGAATTCAGCAGTCATTACCCCAGTCTTCGAATGCCACATGATCGATCAGAAATGATTTCAATATGTTTATCTGGTGCTCAGGAAGCATTTATTATTATTATTATTATTATTATTATTACTGATGCTTAAAACAGCTGTGCTGCTTATTACAGTATGTTGTGGAAACATCACATAATACCAAAAAAAGCATTTACATAAATCAAATGTACAGTATAACTAATGGGCGAGTAAAAGTACACATATTTATACTGAAAATGTTCCGTATGAGTCTTTTTTTGGTATGCATATGTACTAAACAACATCATTCAATTTTTTCAGGAAACTCAGACACTCTTTGACATGGCATGATAGACCACTGTATATAATTCTGACGGCAGTGAGCTTGAGCATCCCTTCCTATTTATGACTTGTTTCGATGCAAAATAAACATGAATGAACATCTCATACCTCACGTAATTGCTCAATCAGTGTTTCAACAGTGGAAAGATGTCATTAAAACGGCTTGTAACTGCAATTTACAAGTCATCATTGTCTAGAGCTCGTCATTTGCTAGAGAAATGAAGACTAGTGAAGGAGATTTAGCCAAATCCAGTATTAGATTATAGGCAATACTTCATTATATTTTACTTTACCTGCTAGTGGTGTCTCAATTATTTAACGTACGTTTAAATAAATCTTTTTATGAAACAAACTATGACTGCCGCTCTTGAAATTATTTCCAAAGGATATAGCAACTGTATAATTTAGAAGTTAATTAGAAAACATATTTCGGTGTTGATTACTATAGCTCAAAATAGATTGCAACTGAAATTATATTTGGGCTCTGTAGTTAATTGTAACCTCATAGTAATGAAAAAGGGCTCCCTATAATTTTATTGCAAGAAAAGAGCAATTTGTTAAGTAAACCATTGTTTCATTTAATATATATAAATATACTGCTGTACAAAAAAACATATGGAAATGTGCAGTCAAAAAATGGTTGAAAGAAGCGTTGATTTTAAGATGTGTTTATCCAACACGACAGGGCAACAAACGTATGTAAAATAAAATCGCATCAAGTGGACCTTCAACGCTCATTAACATAAGTACATGCATGAAAGTATGGTTTTATGCAAAAGTGACACCCACACATATACTTGAGATAAAGAATGTGGCAAATAAGGTCCAACAGGAAGTGCAGGAGTTGGTTGACTGTATTTGGGCATAGGGAGCCGAGCTGTGACCTGGACAGAGTGTTCCATAAGATGAGCCGCTCCAAGTGATAAAAGGAGGTTTAAGGAGGCTTCGACTCACTGAGCCCTTCCACAGATTTTATAAGGCCGTTCTCAGGGGGAAGGAGGGACTATCAGGGGAGGGGGGGGCTGGTGTGTACTCTGTGTGTGCGCGCCCTGCTCACCTCTGCTCTGTGTTCCCCCCTGCTGTGCAGGAGTTTATTCACAGGAAATGTGCGGGGAGCATCATGCCTGGCTGCCTGATACAGAGTGACACGGAGTCTCTTTTGAGAGGAGAAGTTAGCGTGTCAGGCAGGTCATCTCAAGGCATGCAGACAGTCAATAAAATATTCAATATGCCACTCTAATATCATAGATCTAATAACACAGAAAAGCTGGAGTTTGAAGAAAAAAGCTGTACGTCTTGAGAGAAGGTTCAGCGGTTTGAGAGATTTGTTCGAATATGATCTAATCGACTCGTCCGCCCCATGTGTTCGCTTCATGGGAAACGGCATAGATTTTCTCCCGGGGAAACACGAGGCCAATGTTCATAAAGAGTGAAAGTTCAAAAGTGCACTGTGACCTCTTGGAAAGAGACTGTGGCCGTATAAGCTTCACAATGGAGGAGAAAGGGAAGACGTCTTCCTCAACCACTATCCATTCAGTATCACTTCTATTTTTTCTCTTTCCTCTGGCTATTTCTCTTCTGTCTTTTTTTTTTTGCTTGTATCCTTCCTGCCTCCAGGCAGGGACCGTGCACACGGTTGACCTCATACGCTTGGGTCTCGCTATTGTTTCAGTATCACTGTGGCATACGGCCCACTGGTTCCCATCACTACAACACAGAGTCGAATATCCATCGTCAATTCACCGCAACCATATGGCCGGAGCACATTACCTCAACGCTCCTTACTGAAGAAAAAGCTTTGAATGCAATTAGCATCACGGTTTCAAGCATTACTACTCGAAAATGACACAAAATAAATGAAAAAGTGCTAAAACAATCAATCGTTGCTCAGTAAACACTTCACTTTTCGACTTTTTATTCAATTTGCACAGCAAAAGGAAACTCCAATCTGGACATTATGCATTATTAAGCTGGACCGCAAGTTTGTGTGGGAGAGCAGGAAGGGGAGGGCCTTCGTGTAAACGAGGCATATATATTTTCACACCACACCTGCCTTTCATTGCTGTTTCAAACACTTTTAGATTTCCGACAAAAACAAGGATGTGCAATGCAAAGAAATGCCGATGCGTGGCTTTCAAATTGGAGGTAAGCGCTAAAAATAGCTGCATCTGTTCTTAAAGCACACATTAGGCTTTCAGATAGCTATAAATAAATGTTTTTCACCGCCAGCTCAGGCCTGCTCTCCTGCATGGCAGCGAGACAAATAAATAGCCTTGATGAAAAGCAATCCAATGTATTTGGTTTGAAAATAAACTGCGTATCTTATTTTATCACTATATTATATTTTAACAAAACGTGTAGCACCAATTTTATTATTGCCATTTTGCCCATTTGTAAATTTAGATGACCTTTGGCATCTTTTTAACGCTTATTCAAAGGATATCTTTGAAAACACTAATGATTACACTTTTATTCAAAAATATGGGTCTTCAATTTGTTTTAACTAGTCACATGCTCACCAAGGCTGCATTTATTTGATGAAAAAAAAAAATACAATGAAAACAGCAATATTCTCAAATATTATTAACATTAAGAGTCTTGCATTTGTTAAAATGTCTTTTTAATGTCACACAATTCTTCTGAAATCATTATAATAACATGATTTAGTGCTAAACCCATTTCCTCATATTACCCATGTTAAAAATAATTGTGCTGCCTAATATTTTTCTGGAAATGTTACATATCGTTTTTTTTTTTAGGATTTTCTGATAAGCAAAAAGTTCAAAAGATCAGGATTTGTTTGAAGCATAATTCTTTTTCAACATGGTACATATTTTTCCTGTCACTTTTGATCAAATTAATGCATCCTTGATGAACATAAATATTTTTGTAAATAAATTAGGAGTCTAAAAAAACTCTTAATAACCCACCCCAAACGTTATATTCAAATCCAACAATGAATAAGCATTTTACAATGGTGTGAAGCTTAATTTTGCTTAAAATGCTACAAACACTCCACGGGGCACAACACCAGTCAGGACAACATGGAGATGGGGTTATGGTTAATCCAATGAAGTAGGGGTGAGCAGAATGTGAGTCCACAAAGGCACATACTGGAAGAATGCTGTCGGTCTGGAGATCTACAGAGTTGACATTCAAGACAATGAGGCGTATTTTACTAGATGCAAAAAGCCGACGGAGCACATGCGCCGGCGTGACAAAGGGGCGCCTCTCTTTGCCTGCTGCGGTGCCGTGAGAAAGGCAAGCTTGTTGCGTATATCAGCACAGGAGCCCGTTTCATTGACGGCCATTCATTACCATCTTAAACGTGGCGGCTGGTGAATGAAGCCAGGGCCGTGGCATAGCTCGGCCTCCCACTCGCAGCTTTGGCTCTCACACACCGTCCCCCATCCCGTCCGCTACGGAGGACGATGACTTGGAAAAGTGGCAACATTTGTTTCCACTTAGGTTATATGATCTCTAGAGGTCTAATTTGAACAAATCTCCCAGTACAGCCACAAACGCTACTCCTCGTGTGAGATCTGTAATACAGAGACCGAAGCTAATGTTGCGCTAAAGTAAACAAAGCGCCGGGTCCAGAAAGTAGCGTGGCAGGGCTGGCATGGTCAAGGCCCTAACACTTCCTTCTCATTACTGCCAAAGAAAGATACTTGGGTAAACATTGCTCCCCCAAACCCTGTCATTTATCTGCAAAGCAGCTCCCTCGACACAACCTATAAACAGCTTTTGCTCCAGAAAGCGTGCTTTAGTAAGAAAAAGTGAGAACGGGAAGCAGTAGGAAGTGTTGTAAACTGCCTCAAGGCTCTCTGCCGTGACAGCCCGAACGCTGCACTGTCCCGTAGAGCGACGAGGAGGTTAGGAAGCCCTGGGCGAGGCGGGCTGGTGAAATCTTAATGGCTTGTCCTGTTCAATCTCTATATCTTTGGCCAAGAAGATGAGAACTTCTCTCTTGATGCATCGTGCACACAGCTCTGGTGAACTCATCAGCAGCCTTCTCGGCCCAAACCATTAAGTTTTCATGTTAAATAAGGATACACACAAGGACACGCTCATGTTGGTGTTGTTTGGAAGCAGCCACCGTTTCCTCCTGTCAGCTGACTTTACCTAGTCAAGCAGAATAGGTGTATATATCAGAATTATGAACATTTACTCATTTATTTCAGTTGCTATTGATGAGGTTGCACATGTACAATGATGTTAAAATGTTTAAGGTCATAAAATAGCTTGTTTTTCGAAAATCTCTTACACTAATCGAGGTTGCTTTTATTTGGTCATTTTGTGAAATGTTACCATTTTCGGAATAACAGTGTTCTATTTTAATATATTTTAAAATGTAATTCAAATCAGAATTTTCAGCAGCCATTACTTCAGTCTCCAGTGTCACAAGATGCTTCAGAATCGGGCTACTATGCTGATTTGGTGCTCGAGAATAATTTCTGATTATGATTCAGTTATGTTGAAAACAGCTGGTTAACGTATTTGGGGAAATATTTTTGTTGAATATACAACACATAGGTGGAAAATTCTTGATAATTCGTACGACCTCACTTTGTCTAAACTCCAGTGATGGGTATGTTTTGGGGCGGGGTTAGGTTTAGGTCATTCGTAAAGTACGTAACTCGTAAAATACCTACGATTTAGCAAAACGTTCGAGTGAGGTTGTATGAATTTGTACGAATTAGCCACCTCGTAAAATATGTACGAATTGTCGTGAGGCTGGGCTGGAACAATCTATTTGAAATAGAAAGCTTTTTTAAAATTGCTAATGTCACGTTTGATCGATTTAATGCATTTAAAACCATTATTTTCTTACCATACTTATACTGACCACAAAATTTTGAACAGGTGTGTATATTCTAATTTTTGACATATATATATATATATATATAGTGGTTGATGCCAATATCCATGATAGCAGCCAAAAAAAAAAAGTTTTTTTTTTTTGACTGATATTATAGATATTGTCTCATTTATTAATTAGAAGTTAGAGATTATTTAAAATGTAGAAATACTGTCAAATGCAATAATTTTTTTTTTCAAAACTATATGTGTGTGCACTGTGTATATTTATTCTTTATATACATGCACACACAGTATATATTTTTAAAACATTTACATGTATATATTTATATTCTTATATTTTATATAAATATATTTAATATATAAACATATTTTTTTTAAATATATACACATACATGCATGTGTTTGTATTTAGTGCTATTATCATTGTTATTTCATAAATTATATAACATACTATACAAATATACACTGAGGTCTTTGCTCACTAGTAGGTTCACTTGGACCAATATCATATTTCCTGCCGATGGAGAGATTGATATACAGAGTTTAGATTTGATTGCCAATGCTGGATGAGCAAGATGCCACAGAGAGGTAAGAAACGCACACAAAGAGGTCAATCCGAAAAAAAAAATAGAGGAGGAATCTGGTTGGGGAGATGTGGGGAGTGAGATGGGGAGTCTAATATCTGGCAGATGACAGATCCCTAAATTCCTTTCTTGCGCCTACAGGACAGAAGTGACTCCGGATGAACAGTGTGGCTTTATGTTAATGCTTCAACTCAAGGGCCCGGTGCTGATTAGAATGCTGGCAGAAAATAAAAACTGCCCATTGAAAGAATGGGCCTGGGGTCCTCGTCTCAAATCATATTTTGCAATGCAGCACAGGAACAAAGCCTGCCCAGTTCAGTTTTCTTTTTGTCACATTGCACAAAGGCCCCTTAAACGCACCCCCGCGAAGACTTGCAAACCATGCGACTGAAAGCAGAAAACAAACATTTAACACTAGCCCTTACATACTTTGAGCCCCTCTTTCAAAGTTGCGCTTATATTGAAATGCGAAAGAAAAAAGATACACAGGGTGTTTTCAGACAAGGCCTCCTTTGGCCACACTGTGACCTGACATTTGTGTCTGCTGACCGTGACCTCGCTTGTTTTTTGTTGTTCTCTGATAGATGGTCTTCTAACAAGCTAATCGCCTCAATAATTGTGGTAATGACACTTTATTAAAATAATGACGGGGAGAAAGCGGGGGCGGTCACAGCTGAAGCTGAAAACAGTCGTGCACTTTTGGCAAACTTTCCAGTACTAATAAGAATAAATAAATCCATGTATAAATAGAAATATTTTTATTGTATTGTTATAAGAGGAAAAAAAAGACCTCACAAGTATACTGCAAAGTGTATTAATGGAATAGTGATGCTTCTTGGGTTGGGTTATGGCAGTGAAATGAAAACTAAAGCCGGGCTCAGACACTCATCTCCTTCGTCGCCTCACGTTCACCCCATTCCCAGCAATTTTTTATCCTTTACACCTCTAAAGGAAGTTCAGCTCAGCCCTGAAGCACAACAACCTCCCCAGCCCTCCCTGCCCCTTTACCCCCATTCACAATCACCAGCATTCCCCAATACAACACTGACTTTGTCCAGTTGCTCGCCCGCCATAGACGTCAGACTGAGGGGTGACTGAGGACTGGAGCGTCTGGCTCCAGAGGTCAAAGACGGAACACAGAGCGAATCAGCAGACGGAGTGGTACATCCCTCTCGCCACCAGGCATGAGAGACGAATAGTTCAAGGGCCTTCTGACTGTAACAGTGACTGCTCTGACACTCAACACTCCAAATATTTACACTCGACGGAGCCTTGCTCTGAGAGGCCTGTTATACATATCGTTTTACAGTGTGCTGGGCTTTCGTAATATATAATGGACACAGAGAATGTGCACTGAGGCTAGAGGTCCAACATTATTCTTTTGCCGCCTTGCACGTACTTGCATTGGCATCTGAAATGCACCATTAGCACAAATGTGGTTAAAACATTCAGTTTGGATGAAAAACTCTTTATTATTATAAAAAAAAAATTAAATAATACTTATCCATTACATTAAAGTATTACAATGGCATGCAAAAATTAAATGTAAATGTACAAATTAAATAATATAAAAATAAACACAATAAAATGTGTTAATTAACATGTAAATAAGAAACAAATACTTTGAATCTAGTAAATTTTATATAAATAAATTATATATATATATATAATATGTTATAATCTCACATTAACATGTATATGTATCACGCACAAGGATTTTTAAATTTTTTATAAGTTAGTTATATAAATGAACAAGGAAACTATAATGTCTTGGTCACACTTCATTACATATAGCCAGACAGTTTTCTAAAGCGTGCTACCAGTGCTTGATCATTTACTTTCATCAGGTACATTAAAGTTCAATAAGACAAGTTTTAAATCTTTGCTCACATGCCCTTAGAATGACATCCATCAAAAGTTAATCAACTGAAACAGAACGGACCACATGTTAGTATGATTAAATGAGTCATGTGCTAAACTCTCCCATTAAAAGCCCTTCAGTAGGCCAAAGCGAAAAAAACAATTTAGTCATTGTGCCACTTTGCCAGGCCTGCTCATCAAACTTTACCTCCTCTGTAAACTTCCTCACTTTAATCAAATTCAGCTCTGCCCGCATTACACATTTTTCACATACTTGGTGATAAGAGACAGCCACTTATGCCCTCAGTGAGCCTGAGTGTGTGTGTGAAGCACAGAAACACAGACAGACAGAGATCGCCTCAATGTGCGTGACATTTAACACAAGTAGCTGAAGTAAACATGTGTCTCCCTCTGGTCAGACAGGGTGGACAGTTGGAGGAGACAGCGAGGCGTTTTAGGTTAAGTGGATGTTAGGGTATTAGAGGGGGTTGGAAGTATGAAGGAACGCAACCTTGGAAGAGAGCTGGCCATGCGGATTTAATAATTGTCCTCTCCTCCTTCAAAGCCGTGCAGAGATCCTGATGTTCCGCTGAAGATCCAATACTCATTTTAACACTAAACCTACACCAAAATCCATCATGGAAATGGAGAGACAACATGGTAATCATGGGCTGCTGGTAGGCCGGGGGCCCTAATTTTAGCCGGATTGAAAAGTCTAAAGGGTGGGGGGGCGGCCCGGCATTAGGCTGCGGGAACAAACGGGCTGTAATTTGCGAGCCTCTGGTGTGTTTTGGTGATTGCATACAGGCCTTCATTAGAGAAGTGTTGGCAGTGATGATAAAGCGAAGCTTGTTTAGGAGTGATGATCAGAGAGTAGGACAGCGAGAGCGGAGAAGGGAAAAACCACATGCAGGGTATTAACAGTTCTCTCGATGAATAATTAGAGAAGAGTCGAGACAGAGCGATGCTGATTTATACCACAAACGCAGCTGCTGCGCGTCCTCAAACGTGCACACTGACTACAAGTACTAAAGACTAAAAATAATAACAACAATAAAGTATTTTAACAAAACATGCATATAAAAAAACTAAAATAATAAACAATACAATTTATTATTTAACAAAAATAAATCAAAAACAAAAATAACTAAAGTACAAAAAATACAAAAAGTACTAATAAACATGCAAAATACAAAATATTTAAAATAAAAATATTTTAATTGTATAATTTGCAAAAATAAACAGAAATACTTTACATAATAAACATACCAAATATTACGTAACAAGTTTTAAAATTATCAAATAATTATTAAAATAAAATAATTTATATATATATATATATATATATATATATAAAATATAAAAAAATCATAATAAGAATAAAATAAAATATGTCCAACTTAATTTATACACACACACACACACACACATACATATTAATTGTCTGACAGCACACAAATATATATATATATATATATATATATATATATAAATGATTTCAAACTATTAATCAAATTAATTGCAGACATTTTTTTTTACATATTCAATATATTTATAAACAATTTAAAATATATGAATATGAATACATAAACATGTAAATATTTTCAAAACATACTGTATGTACGTGTATATATATATATATATATACATACACACACACACAGAACACATACATATATAATGTAAACAAACTTTAATCTTGAATGCGATGAATCGTTTAACAGCACTATATATATATAAATATATATACACACACACTTGATCTTATGATTATATTATTTATGTCATCCTCGTCACAAGGATAAAAGCTGATGTGTTAGATAAAAGCACGTTTAGCTGTTAAAACAAGTACTTGAGCTCTCACTCCAGTAGAAGGTCTCCAACAAGAGCTTAGAGGAAGAAAGATAAGTTTGAGTGTTTTCCTGGCAAGCCTCGAGAGGCTCCCCAGCGCACTTCAGAGAAAACATTTTGACTAAGAGCTCGCTGCTATCTGTATTTGTATAATTTCTCCAGCATTCAGTTTACATTCTTCCAGGCATTTCCAGCGCTTTATTTTAGGAAATGGAGACGCTCGCTTTAGATTACAGCAAAATAAATCACGCTGACTTGTTGTTGGGTACAAATAAACGCTACGAAGTGTTGATTTAAAAATAAAAATTTGGAAGTGGAGAGATAGGGTCTTCCTGTCTAGGTTTCCGGAAAGCCAGTAAACACACCGCTGTCTGTCACTGTGGGAGTCGGGACGAGTCACGGCCGAGCCACAGGAAGGGGTAGCACAGAGTGTGTGTGTGTGTGTGTGTGTGTGTGTGGGTGGGTGGAGACAGTTAGACGGTGGGGTCAGTGTCCTTCTCTACACGCAAGTCTGTCCGGCTGCCAAGTGCCCAGCTGCCGGTAGGTGTCTGTTTACAAGGCGGCCCAATGGCTGTCCTTCGTTTCTGTCTGACACACAAACACACATAAACAAAACAGCATATCTGACCACTTCAATCCATGTCTAAACGAACATCCGATTTCATCCGACTCTGATCGGGGGTATGGTTTGGTTTGGTTTGAGCCGATCACGAGAGGGCAGGTTTTAAGTGGTCAAAACTGCAAATGTGAGTTTGACTGAGAAAGTGCAGAACTCTTTATTCTAATTCAACATGGCTGCAATGAACATGGAGGGGAGCTGCTTTCTTTCATTAAAAGGTGAGGCCCTGTCGTTTCAAACATGCAAATGGGGAAAGATCGGCGGCCCCAGAACTCACGGTCTTGAGTTACACAGGATTGCAAAGCTGCGGTCGCAGGCCTGTTTTATGTAATATAAGTTGATGGCAAAATTGCAAACCACACAGCTAAACTCTGCGATTTTTCCTCTTTTGTTCATGTAATACATGTCTAAAATTGTCCTTTAAATCAGCAGTTCTCAATTGGCGGGTCGCAACCCGCAGATGAAAACAAATAATCATTATCATTACAAATAAATATGCTTCCTTACTTTAAAACGGAAGACAAGGCAACGCATCCAATCAAATGCACTAACTTATAGCAAAATCAAATCATAGAAAGAAAGGGATAGACATGATTTTCGCTATCCACATTGTTTCATACACTACAATATAACAAATGCGGATTCATTCCAATATTTGATTTCAAGGACAACTTTGGTATTGTATTGGGTTGACAATTGATGCAAAAATCGGCATAATGAAGCCAAACCTGTTTAGAACCACTGCTGCTATTAACATAACAATGAAATATGACAGTAACAAAAGAGTACTAAATCCTCACAATAAACCTAAAGTGTGTGACAAAAAGTGTTAATCCTAAAATGAGCAGTCGAATGTTAAAATAAAACAACACACCACTGCAGTCACGTCCACTCAGGCTAACACCGAGCAAATGCGTGCATGTGAAATGTGATGATAGCTTTCCTCTTTCCCTTCTGATTCTCCTTCCAGCACCACTCCCATCCCCCCTCTCAGTTCATCTTAATTATGGCACAATTAGGCGCTACAAATGGCGTCAGAGCGCATGCTGCCCGTGTCTGAGCTGGGTCAGTGTTTCCAATTTCCTGCAGTAATGGGCCTGTGATGGCTGCCCCTGCTGTCCGCCACCCTGACCTCACCAGGCCCTAAGGTCATGACCCCTCAGCTCTGCTGGTGTGTTTAGAGCCCAAAGGGGTCGATGGCTGTCGACTTAAGGGGGTGCCGGATTACCTTACATGCTCAGGAGAAACAGACAGAGCCAAAATGAGACAAAATAAATCTTTAAACATCTTTGCGTAATGTGTAATGGCAACCTGCACAGTCATCACTCACTTGTGAGGCTTCAGATCATTAATATATATACGGGATCACATCCAGAAACAGCCAGTTGAGGTGATGGTAATGTCTTCAGTGAGATCGGATCCGATTTCAATTGCTTTTACACATGTGCATTAAAATCAAATCCACATTTCATAATAATAACTAAGCCCCTGCCTTCATATAGAAAGTGTGCATTTAACAAAAATGACTTGAAGAGCTGTTTCATTTCTAAACAAAACACACTATTACTTTTTCAGACAGGCTTTAAACTGAGTTTTTCCATATTTCTGTAAAAAAAAAAATGAATATGACATTTGCTGGGGGGGTTCAAAGAGCGGTCCAAACTTGGCTCGGGCCTTTGCCGTTTCATTGATTAATTCCCATCAGACCTCATAGAGCTTAATACATCAGCAGCCCGGCCTTCTAGCGGCAAACGTTCAGAGTCTTTCTCAATGAATATCACATGTACTCCTTCAAAAGGTTGCCAGGTTGTGCGGACCCCATGTCAACTTCCCCTCGTGTCTTTCTCTAGCCACTAGCTCCTGACACCGACTCACACAAGATACGCATTACGTGCCGTGGATCTATTCCGGAGGCTTTGGTGTGCACATTACTCTTATTAAGGGGCCATCTTCATCGGGTTCTGGAGCTCCTTTAAGGCGGCAATCGCACATTTCAAAAGAGTCGAGCCGGTGGTAACCTAATATCCACACCAGGACCCCGTTACTTCTGTGCTGCGTGGGGTCTCAGATCAACAGAAGACCGCGAGTAGGTCATCAATTCTTATTTAAGACCTGTTTCATTCGTTATTTGACGTGGCCTGGCTATTAACTCGAAGTTGAATGGGTTTGGAGAAATTTCCCAGCGGTTCAATTCTTCAGAATGTACTATTAATAATAACATTATAATAAAGCGAGGATGTAACTCTCCCCGAAGAAAAAAAAGTTTACGCACACACACAAAGAGAGGAATGGCTAACCGCAAACACCAATATCACACAGCAAGAGAGAGGATTTCGAAAACAAACAAACTGTGAGTATGCATAAGTATCAATAAACACAATTCTTCCGTCTCGGAAGCTTCCTGCTTTATTTGATTAAGCGGGGCGAAAAAACAGAGCAGTCATGCTCATTGCTTTTCTTCCTCTTCCCTTCCCCTGCAATCTTTTCTGTGCCTAATGGGAATCGGAAGTTTAAGTGAAGCTGCCTGGCTAGCCTCGGCCTAACCTCTCCATCTGGAAGGGAACTTGCCAGCCTTGGGGCTACTCCCAACCCTTCCCAGCTGTTGAGTTTGGGGCTTTTGTTTTTGTGGGCTTGGGAAAGCATATTTTTGTAAATGATTGCCATATCCTCCACCAGCTGCTGACCCCGCGCCCGTTGCTGGTTCTCATTTCAGCCGCGACTGACCCCGAGAGCGTCCGAGAGCAGGAGCCTGCATTCGGTTTGGAGCGCTGAGGTAAGTACGAGCGAGGAGAGTAGGCTTCCGCTACTGACATAAAGAATCGTGAATTTGTGTCTCCGAATGTTTCCACCATGTACTAAAGCGAGATTTGATTAGAGATCGCGGAGTGTGCATCTGCTGCCGGCCTGGTGTGTATGAGTCACTAAGCATGTGGTTTGTCTCATCACTCTCTCTCTCTCTCTTTCGTGTTGGTTTTAATCAAGGCGTCTGTAACAGGGAGGAGTAGACCTCCTCTTTCTTCACGGACTCAGCTGCCAATGATGTGTAACTTTGGTTTCTATGGAAGCCTGAATAATACTACTCCCCAAACTTGAAGCGAGCAGTAACAAATTAAAAACCATCTCTGAATGGCTGGCACATAATGTTGTGTTGACCCGGGTTGCGTGTCTTTCTTCTTTTTTAAGACGAGGAGAAAGCGGCCCAAGGGTCTAAGTGCAAAGACAAGGCGGGCGTCTCGGTTTGTGAAATTTTTAAAGCCTTTGTGCTACCTGCGCGCCAGAAATAGCTGTCACCAACCTCTGTCATGTTTACGGCAGCCATCAAACGAAGCAGGAAGGCTCGGCGTTAATTAAAAATACATTGGCTGTTAACGCCTCAGCTGATGCCAATAAGCTGCGTATTTTGCGCTGTCGTTGCAGTATTGATGAAGCTGCTGGCGCTCCATAATTCATAAGGCCCGGCCACCTCAGGTGAAGGCCGCCTACTGTAAAGCCAAGTGGTCCTGTTCACAGCGTGGCACTGCAACACACACACTATTCTCAGCACTTTCTCTGTGTGTAGCGCACCGCTGGGTAATTACATGGTAATACTTCATTATGGCAGCACTGTAATTTGGGCACCGGACACTTCAAAGGGAGGCAAAAACCTCTTCACAGACAGCGCAAATTACTGCAAGTCCACATAACCCCTGCTTTGTTTTGACTGGTATTGTTTTTGGCCAAGTATCACGCTCCAAAATAAACACGGGGAGCGATCAGAGCGTATTTTCAATCGTATAATCGTCGCAGCTGATTACAAAGCACAGCGGTGCGGCGTGAAAGAGTAAAAAACAAAAAAAAGTGGATTTCGCCGCCATGTGAAGCCAAGAAGTATAAAATTCGGTATCAAAGGCTTATCTAAACAAATGGCAGCTTCTGAACGCCGCGGTCGTGAATGGAGCTGGCCGGGGCACAGGCTGGTGAGACGAGGGCTGACCGGAGGTAGCGAGCAGCTGGAGGAGATCCATCCTCACAGCAATCCACAATCACATGCTGCTCATTTCTGCTGCCCGCTCATGTACAATTTTGTGAACAAAAGTTCACATTCACAGTTGGGCTTTAGTCTGTACACTTGTAGTCTGTCATTTACTCCCGGCGTTAAAGAAGTCGTTCATCCAAAAATGAAAAATCTGTAATCCCTTTCTCAACTTACTATTGTTTCCGACCTGTACGCGCTTTTTTTTCTTCTGCACATATGGCTTCTGTTTTAACCAGCGACTTGTAACTGCAGAAATTCAATACATTTAAATTCAATACAAACGTATGGACGTAGAATTACATTTTATAAATTATTATAATGTATATAAATACACACACACACACGCATTTATATATTTAAGATGTTATATTTGTATATTAAATATATTTATATAAATGTTTATTGATTTTATAATTTTACAGTTTTAAACAAATGCTTTTATTTTGAACTTTATATTCATGATACAATCATGAAAAAAAGGTATAATCCAGCAATTATGTTTTAATTGATAATCATTGTAATTATCACTGATAATAATAAATACATTTTAAATAATATTTGATTAAAGTAGGGTCAATAATAACATTGGCCTCCGTTGCCTTTCAGTGCGATGACTTTCAAAATATATTCTTCTGTGTTTCACAGATAAAAGGCAGTCATACATGTTTGGAATATCATGAGGGTGAGTAAATTGGGAGAGCTTTCCTTTAATTGCTCTGTAAAACTTTTTTACGTTAGGTATATAACAGCTTCTGCTCATCCGTGTAAATGGTAATGCTTACTAGTAATAAATGTCTAGGACCTATGACCATTGGTTGGTTTTGTTCTTTCTCCACCTTCTGTGAATCAATTTAGTGATATCAGGGGATACAGAAAGACAGAAACACTTTAGGTACAGCAACAGCCTGCCAATATCCTGCAGATGACTACGAAGTTCAAACATAGCGAGACTCCATTCATTAAAAATGCAGTACACACATACAAACACATCCGATTTTTCAGTCCTACTGTTGTGTATCTTACAGTCGGGTGCACACACGAAGCCAGTGACGTCTGTTAGACACAAGTTTTATCCAAAATCTATTCCAGCATCGCAGGTGGCGTTCCAACAAGCTGATCATGTATGTACAAAACAACTTGCGCACTCCAAACATGCAGAGATAAATGGATAGTTGGGGCACAAAAGCAGAAAGAAGAAACATTTCTGAGCATTAATATTTTAATATTTTATTCGCCTTTTCTAGACTCACGCCGAATATAGACACAACTCCACCAGTCATACACACGGCATTAGTAACATCACGGCACAGAGCAAACATGGTCAGGGGTTATTTTTTACTAATATTTAAAAAAAATTTTTTTTTTTTTTTTTTACAACACCTTGAACAGCAATACTGGAAATTGACTTTTTAGAAACATTAGAAAGAAATCTCAGCTCACAGGCTTTATGGACAGAGAAAACGGTATAATAGACAAAAAAAAAGGAGACGTTCCTTGCCACTGTACAGTGTTTTATCTGGTTAGGAGACTGTTAGATTTAAGCTTCAGATACTGGATAACATGAATGTTTAAAAAAAACTGCAATAATGAAATTAAACTGTTTATCATCACTGTTTATTTACTAATCTAAAGCTTTTTTCTTTATGTTGCTGCATATTCCAGAACCTATTGATATACTGTATGGCACCACAGTTGAAGCTCCTCTATAGAGGATAAATGTAACCAGATCAAGAGAGCTATTGGACACACATTTTGGCTTTTTGTGCTTTTATTTCCAACAGATGAACTCTGTTTGTGCTATGTTTGAACACAGTAAAATCACGACTTGTTGCCACCAACAGTACTTTGTGGCACAGCCCTGAATTCGGTATTGTGCAATACTCCTTTTTCTGAGGTCAGTTTTTAGTCTGAAAGTCCAAAGGGGTGCAAAAAAATGAGCCAGCTTGCACTGTAGGTAAGTGTTTGTTACAAGGCGGTCATTGGTTGCTTTCTGATCCATATTTTGTACTAGCACCCCATGTGCAACGGTGGCAGGGGTGTTGCGCTGGGCTGCGGCCCTCCTCTCTCCCGGCCTCTCCTCTCTCCACTCCTCTCCTTTCTTCTTCACTCTCACACATATTGATGGTAAATCAATGAAGGAAATGAAGGGAGGAACGGAGGATGAAAGGGGAGGAGTGATGGATTGGTTGTGCATGCTTTAAAAAAAAAAAAAGAGGGCAGAAATACTAATAATTGATAATAAAAGGGAAAGGCGGAAATGATAACTGGCAGAAAGAGAGTCCTTTAGGATATACCTGCAGAGAAACAAAAACACAAAGGAAGAAAAGAAAGAAAAAACAAGCGTGTGTTTAATGTCGGGTGGACACTTTAACAATCGTGCAAGTTATCCCATCATTCCTGAGCAGTGTTGGGGGTCATGGTGAAGTTAATATTTTTTTCATTTTAAGTAATGAGCAAATAAATGTATTATTTGTTAAATTGATACAATATCACCTTTTTAAAATAAACAAGGGTTACTAAAAAACAAAAAAAAACTTTTAATTACCCATGATGAAATATATATATATTTTTAATTTAAAATATATATATAAAAAAACAATGATTTTTTTTATATAAAATATTTTTCTTTAATTGAAAAAAAGTAAAAAATATATACACTGTGTATTATACATATATATATATATATATATATATATTATTTTTTTTTATTTTTTTTTAAGAAAAAAGAACTTAAAAAAAAACGTAATAGTTATATAACCAATACTTAATAAAAAATAATTACATAACAAATACCACATTACAACATGTTTCTTTTGAAAGTATCATCCCCCAGCACTGTTCCTGAGTGAGACTATGTGGTGTGGGAAAGAAATGCACATCGGGAAGAAAAGGCAGCGCTTATCCATTTAATGTATGAACTCTCATGGACCTGTCAAGAGACTGTGCTATTAGCTTATTAGAGTCACACCGCGGCTGGATTGCTCTCTGTCCGTTAAAGACATTAGCGGTAAACGCAGACTCCACATTAACACCAGTGAGAGAATCCCGGTAAAAAGCCAGCAAAGATGTGAGGTAAACCACCACGAAGATTCACTGAACATCAAAGAAAAGCACGACGGGCATAAAAGAAGACCAAGGCTATAAGTATGTGTTTAAAACACAAAAGAAACACGTGTGTTTGACTGTTGCTCGTTCGACTTGTCAGAACAGTGAAAGCGAGTAAGTGGTGTGTGAGTGTGTGTGTGTAGACGCTGAGTGAGGGTAATGATTGTGCTAGTCTGCAGACCATTTATTTGGCCATCTTAACTCAATTAAAAGAAAATAAGGCCGTCATGACCTTCAGATGAACTGCTCTCTCGGCTTAGGTGCTGCTCCTCACAGGGCAAGAAATGATGTTCGTAAGATGCCGTCAGTCAAAGGCTTACACACCAATGTGCATACTATTCACCTAAAGTAATATGCTAGGGTAAGTTCCTTTTCTAACATTTAGTCCCTAGTTGAAAACTGTGCTATTAATACTCATTCTCATGTCGTTCCAAACCTGTGAGAGACCTATGTTCATCTTTGAAGCACAAATGAAGATAATTTTGAGGAATTCCGAGAGCTTTCTGACCCTGCATAGATAGCAATATTTGTACTGTATATTATTATTTTATTGAAAGTTAAAAGTCATTTTCTAAAAATAGTAGAAGTCATTACTGTTTGCTGCTTTTTAAGCTACAGTAAACCAAGGACCCGTTCAATCCAATGCAGTTTGGTTCACTTTCTGTTTTAGTAATTAAAAAAAGCTATAAACATACATTAAAAAATTAGGTTTTAGAAGTGCCCTTGATACCTGGTTCCAGTGAGAAGTGAAAGCTACCTTCTTCTAGAAGTAGAGGAGCAGGGCCTCTGCCTCAGGCTCAGAGACCATGATATAAATATCTCCAGCCTGTTTGATATGCAGCTACACGGAGGAGTGTGGCTGGGTTGAGGGCAGGAAACACTAAGCACTGCATAAATCTAAAGTGTGCAAAACCTTCACCAGCCCAGCAGAGAAGAAACACCCCGCTGGAAATATCAACCAGTGACTGGTGCAGCCAAGGAACAAGGGGTTACCAGTCCAAAGAGTGAACATAAGGCAAGTTTTCTTTCAGTGCTTTGTTGTGTTCTCATTTCGGTTGCGTCTCATGGGTCGGGACGAGGCATGCTCTCACCTTTCACCCATAGAGTACCCCCAGGGCAAGTAAACATTTGTGAAATTTTGAAAAGTTGGTGGTTACGTCCTGAACAGGGTATGACTCATTCTTCCTGTGCTGCACGTGCTATGAAACACAGACTGTGCCACCCCATTCATATGTGTTTAAGTAAACTCTCAGCAGTAGAACAGGCTAAGGGGGTCTTTCTAAAGCTGAAGCTGGGCACAGTGCCATCAATGTGGCTAAATCAGTCTGAGCCCCAGTGGGCCGGCTGCAGGCAGAGCAACGCAGAGCCGATGGGTTAATCAAGCTCAGAGATTAAGAGTCAGTACAGTTGTGAGATGAACAGAGTAGAGCAGGGTGACATGATGTCGACTAAAACAAGTTTGTATTTATTAATTAGAAAGACAAAACAATACACTTTATTATTACTATTGATAATAGCAACACTAAAATAATATAAACTAGTATTGTACAATTTAATACAAAGGTTCAATATTATGTAAATACTAATTATTATTATTATTATTATTATTGTTGTTGTTGCTGCTGCTGCTTCTGTTATTGTTTTGTTGATGACTATTATTGATATTAATATTAGTAATATTTAAATCAGCAGTGAGTACTGCATTGACTAAAATAATTTATCTAAAATACAAATTAATTCATAATTAAATTATCTACAAAGCATTAATTTATTGAAACTACAAAATCCATTATAATATTTTGATAATATTTATATATTCATTTCTAATACAACACACAATATTTTAATAATTTATATAAACAAGTATTAAATTGTGTCTTTTATATATATATATATATATATATATATATATATGTATATCATTTATTTATCACAAAACAATTTATACTGTTATTATAATTAATGATGATGATGATAATGAGAACTGTTTTGGGTCTTATATAAATTAAAACAGCATTCATTTATTTACATTTTACAAAATATTGTTATTATCACTACTACTTATTATAATAATAATTACTATTATTATATGAACAATACTGCACTGTCTAATATAAATAATGACATTTAAAAGACTTTAAAATGTTTTTTATACTCTTTTAAAGTTGAATTTTATTGTTATTATTCAATTATTTCTTTAGAAATGTAATTCTACAGTAGTGACTGTTGTAACCAGGTTTCCTGTAACAGGTCATATCACAGATGCCGGGTGTTTGAATCAATATCTGTAAAAGCAACATCCAGATAGATGGATGGAGAGATGGGGAGACAGGCCCCTTGGATTGACCGACAATGCCACGGCCACCTGGACCATCACCCCCTCCCTTCCCCTCATAATCAGAAGGCGACAGACAATTCTGCAAGCACAATGTGAAGACAATCCCCACGCTGTATTTGAGGAGGTGTCAAACAGGGTAAATCCCCTCAGCCCACGCCTCACCATAAAGCACAAACACATGCAAAATTAATCTAGAGAGGAGCAGGGGTTAAGCCTGTGGGACAAAACCGGGTCAGTACAATACAATAAGTCTCCTCTCCCCCTCTTCCTCTCCTTCACACACATTCACGCAAACACACGAGCCGGAGGGACACATAGACGCCTGCGTCCAACAGCAACAGCTGTTTACGGTTGTCCGTTTCCAGCTAATTTGCTGAAATAGATTTAACAAACGGCAACCTCATTTGTGTAACGGGCAATATGGTCATTAATGGCATCCAAACGCATTCATGCCCACCCTACAGATGCTTAAAATGCAGTAAATTTGAATTAAAAGTGAAAATAATAGACAGATAATATCTATGCAGGGTTTTACTATAAATTAGAGCTCTATGAAAACTGACTGACTATAAATCTCTGCACTCATGTTTATGGAAATATTGCACTGCTGCTAAGTCGCATGACCGTCAATGTGGACTGTTTACTTCCCCTGTTATTTTCACTGCCTTTATTCATCACAAATAAAGAAAAAATGCTACAAACAGAAAAAAAACTAAACAAATGAATTATTAAAATGAGCTGGCGGACAGACAAAATGTCCAAACTGTCTCAAGGAGGTGGGAAAAAAAGCAACAAGTAGTTTAAAATAACTAAACCTTCGCTACACTGCTTAAACAATTTGCTAATTTTTTTTTTGCAATTTCCATTGGGCAATTATTGTTATTTTTACAGCAAAAAGCCCAAACTGCTCTTTTCCATACAGTGGAAGTGATTGGTAACCATATCTGCTAAACTTTTCCATTGAGCAACAACCTAAATAAACCAATTTTACTGTGTTTATGATTATCTTATGGAGATCGTCAGCTCTTGAACCCCATCCACTTTCATTGTATGGAAAAGGGCACCTTGGACATTCTGTTAAATGTCTCTTTTAGTGTTCTACAAATAAAAATAAAATAAAACAGGTCTTACACAACAAGCCAATGAGTAAACAATGAGAGAACTTTCATTTTTGCCTCAGTTCATGCACTGTGGCACACCGAGTATTTGATTCAGCCGAGGAAAAGCTCCCATGGAAGGGATTTTATTGAAAACATGGACCGGCGCTGCTCTCCCCAGGTCCGACACCAAAGACACAAACAGAGCCGCTGATTAGAGAGACGAGCCCCAGACTCCGGTTATAATGAGATGCAAGGCCATGCGTCATGGCACAGTCTGCCAAAACGTAAAACAAGACGACAGGCCAGCAAAGCCAGTAACATTACTTCACTCTCTCTCTCGCTCTTAGAACAAAAGAGCTGGCTGTGATATGTAAGATCATGGATAGCCAGGTAGAGGCAATGTGATGGAGACCCTTGCCAAGACACCATACAGATGTGACTCCGGGGGGCAAAAAGAACTGTCTCGGCTTTCTCAGCTTCCGCTCCTGAGGGAAACAAATTTCCTCTTCCTTCGTACTCGTTCTCTTTTTTTTTTAAACCAGACTCTCTTGCCAGACTCATGGACTGCGGGTCAAAGACCTCGCTAGGGAACTGCTGCTGTTAGACGCAATCTCACAAGCAAAACATGCATTCCGATTTTGTCAGTGAAGGCAAATGGCGCATATTATGATGACATTCTCACTGAAACTGCAATGTATTTAGAAGAAAATCTCTAGAGAGAATACACAGTAAGTGTTGCAACTCCTTTAGCTATACCAAAGAATGAACAACAATAAATTGGGTTAATTAAATCACCCAAACAAATGCATACAATACATACAAGATCTGAATAAAATTACATGAATGCGCCAGTGAACTTGAACTAAGTTACAAGCCAGGCAGAAAGTTACACATTAAAACAAAAATGAAAAAAGTAAACTATTATTTTTTTCAATTTTTTTTTTTTTTTTTTTTTGCCAGATGTTAGGCACATTTAAATTATAATTTAATGATAAATAAATGAAAAAATTTCTTATGAAAAAAAAAAAAATAAAAAAATAAATATATATATATAACTGATCAGATTTTTCAATCAAATGGCAAATGCTGACAAAAAAAAGAAAAAAAAGAAAAACTAATTAACATTGGCTATCTGTGCGTGACATTCTCACATAATGCATAAGCCTGGTGTAGCTTCAGCCCTCTGGATGCAATAATCTCCCGGGAAACATAACAGAGGTGTGTGTGCTGTAAAAATTTAAATCAAATCACATGAGAACGGAAAAAAAAATGTACCAGTGGATCAACACGCAATGCATCTGTCACTACATGAAAATGAAATTAAGTGCGGCAGGCATTCTGGGATATTGACTTTGAGTGGCAGGGCCTGAGATGGCAAGTGAACACAGCACTCTTTCTGTACAGTATATGACTCTGGGTTTGATTCGAATCCAGTGCATTAAGCCGGCCGCGCATCTTAAGCAGCGGGCTATGTGGAAGCTGTTAGTTAAATCAAGTTAAGCCATTTCCGCACTTAAAACAACTTCCCCCATTGCCATACGCCTGCAGGAAGATCAGAGATTTGATGTAAACTCATGTTCGTTCCAAATGTGCTTTAAAGACGGGTTCATGCTGATAAAACTCCTTCCTATCAAAGTTGGTCACTGGGATAAATGTACCCTGTTCAAAGTATTAATGCATTTATTTACTTACGGATTCATTTATGCCTGGTTTTCTGTATGACTGCTGCATGGTCCAAGATGTACGTTACATTAACTTTACACATTCATCACATTTGCACAAGCAGAACACATTAAACTTGACACAAACAGAGGGCTTCCCCCATCCGCTCAAAGCTCGCTTACCCATCCGGGAGATGACAAGATCTTTACACTCAAGATCTGCCTGAGTCCTCAGGCCATGGCCAGATGCCCTGCACTTGCCCAACTGCGTGACAGCCAGTATCTCCACCCCATCCGCCCCCACACCTTCATATCTCCAGCCACGGACAGATGGGCGGAAAGGTGGAGCACGTCAAGCGTAAAATAGATGGATGACTTTCGGCGCGCTCAGCATCATGTAGAGAAACAGAGGGCGGATGATTCGCGCCCTTATTTGTAAATCATTAAAATAAAATCCTGGTTTTGAAGCCTAATTACCACAAATATTAATTATCCACTTGTTCTTCGTTTACTTACTAATTTAAAGTACATTACAGTGAGGCACCAATCTGTAAACATTTTTTTCAACAGTATAGCCACAGGATGTACACAATATATTGTGTAAACATGATTTCAGTGTGAAAAAATACTTAAAGTACTTAAGATGTAATTTTACAGCTTCGTCCATGACAATACAACACCTAAAACACTGATTTCGTTCTTAACCTGTAAGACCTTTGTTCATCTTCAGAACACAAATTAAGACATTTAGAATTAAATCTGAGACCTTTCTGACCCTGCATAGACTGCAACGCCAGAAAAATGTTTTATGGCCCATAAAGTTATTAAGGACATTGTTAAAATAGCCATCTATGGTTCAACTGTAAATTTATGAAGTTACAAGAATACTTTTGTGCGAAGAAAAAAATGAACAATAAATATGATTAATAAATCAGTTTGTTTTGGGTTTTTTCGCACACAAATTTTCTTCTCGTAGCTTCATAAGATTATGGTTGAACCACTGATGTCACATGGACATCAAATGTTTCAGTTGCGTTGCGCAGTCTAGCAATTCATAAAAAATATCTTAAATGTGCTTTATGTAGATATATTCCAGTCCACATTCAAAATATTTTTTTCACCCGGCTCATCCTACTCAGACTGGATGCACAAGCAGGTGTCAGAATGAAGATTATAACAAGAATGAGCTCACATGACTATTAATGAAAAGAAATGCAATGTATTTTCCTCCAACTGGAAACCCAGGGTGCTGAAATACAATTGGGTAAACTGGAAGTAAACTTGTTTTACAGGCAAAAACAAATACAGACATTACATCCCGGAATGCACATGCGAAACTAAATGACTGACTGTAGCACTGTTTTCCAGTAAAAAAATAAATATGTTAACTTAACATGTATCTTAAATATCTGCAAACATAGTATGGTTTTTATGCTGTAGTAGAGACAAAAACCTATATACAGCACCTCTAATTTGTGTTCCTAAGATGAATGAAGGTCTTACAGGTTTGGAACGACATGAAGGCTAGTAAATAATGACCGAATTTTCATTTTTGAGTGATCTATCACTTTAACAGCTAAATTAATACGTCACTTTTTTAAACAGCAGATTAATGTAAATTAATTTTTTAAGTTCTGAGCTATGTGTTCCATCTTTCAGGTCCTTTAAATATTGTTCTCATTCACTTCTATTGTAAATCTTACAAAAAAATGGCTTACAATGTCAGTGACTAGGTAAGGTGATTTTTTGTTTGTTTGTGGTAAATACCATGTAATGAATATTTTAAACCACCCAAAGCTAGGTAAATATTATACCTAATTAATAAACCACATCGCTCACACAAATGAACGAACGAACAAAGCACAAAGTCTGTCCAAGGGCAGGTGAAAATGACTTGGAAGTGTTTGCAAGTGTGTGTGTTGTGTACTGCTTACTCAGGCCGAGCTTCTCAGCAGAATTTAATGAACTGAGAACGACCTTGATCAGTGATTCAAAGCCGGGATTAGAGGGCATTCCCCTCCTCTGCCAGGCTCTGCCCTCACATTCATCAAGTGTGTGTTTTGATCTTTCAGGCACATCACATGTGTTCCCCCGACCAGCGCCAGCAAAGCAAACTCCCATTGACTCAGGCCATTCTGCAAATTACCCACGTACACTAGCAATAACGAAGCGCCCTAACATTGCCCAGGGCACATCCTACACCGAATCGTTAACTTTTGATTAAGGCTGGACGCTCTTCAGTCCCGATACTGCTAGGAGGGGCGGCTGCAATTAAGACAGGCCTGGTTCTTCTTCCCAGGTTTCTAGCAATAACTACAGTGGACTGAGCAGACCCAAAATCAGCCCGAAGACTTTTCCACATGCGTCACTCTTTAACAGTTTTGTGATTTAAAAAAATATCTCATGTAAAAGCACATCATGTGAAATCACGAGTAGGACAGAAGCAAAAATGCAACTGCCGCTGGCAGATGGGAGAAACAGGCAACACCCATAAGGATTATTGGGACATATTTGATAATAAAAACGGTTATACTGTAAGTTTTTACTAGACAAGCCCTTCCTATGAACCCGCTCTGCTAGCGTCCTTCGAAAAAACACTGAGTGCAAGGAAAGAAATTACTTTTTCCTTTCATTTTATGTGGTCTCCAAACTTCAAGTAAAAGTAATGAGCTAATTGTGGCTTTTGATGTCAATCCGTTCTCTCTCGCTCCCTCTGTCTTTTTTTCAAACCAGCGTGTTATTCTTCGAACTCCATAAAGCTTTTCAAACCCTTTTGCAATCATGGCTTGGGTTGAGGAGACAGAAAAAGCGGAGTTCATTTAAGTCAGTGTAAATGCAAGGTATTAATTATGCTGAACGGAGAGAGAGAGAGAGAGAGTTGGCTGCTGCGCTCCATTTAAAATATGATCAGTATAAGCAGGCTCTGCTGAGTGCGGAAAGCAAAGCCCAGAGATGACCGAGGACAGGAATAGAGAGGTCGTCAGAAAGTCACTGGAAAGTGACAATGTCAGGGGTGACTTAAATATGAGAATGCGACATTTACAAATTTCACAAATCAGTATTAGAAGCAAATTTACAACATTAAAATAAGCAGTATGATACAAAAATCACAGTGTTATATTTAGTATTTGATAAAGGCAAAACAAACACAGATTTGGATCATAATGTACTCTATTTAAATTTTATTGAATTAAAAAATATATATATTTGTTTAAATTATTAAAAACGTGACAATATTTCTTATTTTTCTTCATCAATTTTCATCATGGTCCCATGTAATTAGACACTATATATATATATATATATATATATAAACACACACACATTTGTATTTATTTATTCACTTAAAAAGTGTACGCTTATTGTGTGACTTCTTATTCCATGTAATTTCACAATTTACATTAAAAATTATATTCATGATAGCTATACTGGAAAAATGACATCTACCAAACACAAACACATACAACCAGCAATGCTTTGAAAGTTTACATATTATTGCTCTTAGTGCATCCATGGCTTTACTGTCCTGCCAGTGGCATAAACGGCTGGGAAAAACCATTCAGTCTCCAAACTAGAGATCAAATTAAGAAGTATAAACAACCGCAGAGCCAGATGAGCTGTATAATAAGTATCGGCATGGATCCGCTGAAGAGGGATGCTGTCAGAACAGCTCATCAAAAATTGAAAACAGACAGAAAAGGACAGCTAGAAAGAACACAGAGAAGACTAGAAAAATGTAGAGGAAGAGAGATGACAGTGAGAGAGAGAAATAGCAAGGGAAGTGGCACTGAAGGACAATGGGAGGGAGGGTGGTTAACAGGAACAGGAATAGGAGTGAAAGAGAAGCCGGACCCACGGAGTATCGAGGGAGTTGTTTAAGGAGAAACAGTGTCCGTTTGTGGCCGGTGATAATACTTTCCATTCAACAGGGCTCGCAGCGCACTGATTCCTCTGATTGCAGCCTGGCGCCCTGCTGGCGAGGCTCTGCGCTGAAATTAAATCCACTCTATTCAGTTATAAATTATAATGCTCTATAAACAACACCCCCACTGGGAAAAGAAGCAGGGGGGTGAGAGAGACAGCAAGAGAGAGAGAGAAAGAAAGGAAAACAGAGATTAAACAGGAGGAGAAAAGGATGAGGATAATGGAGGAGGCAGTGATCTGATTCTCAAGTTATATGTATGTATATGTATATATATATGTATGTGTATAGATAGATAGATAGGTAGACAGACAGACAGTTGCACACTAAATATCTACAAATATATGTTTTATAAACATAGGAAAAATAAGAGCTATTAATTAATGAACTTAAATAGCCTATCTGTATTAAAGGGGTCATACAAACCCAACTTTCTACGAGCTAATATGATTCTTTAGGGTCTTAATGGAAAGTTTGTAATATAGTTTGTTTTAAAATTTCTCAAAGATAGTTTTAA
>JAUCMU010000027.1:11499474-11510325 GCA_032275025.1 Enteromius treurensis | reverse complement strand
AAGGGGTGGAAAATTTCCGGTACATTTCTGGAAACTTTCAAAAAATCCCTGGATTATTAAAAAAATTCCTGAAAAGTTTTCAAAATTTCAGGAATATTTCCTAAAATTGACTGGAAATTTTCCACCTTTTTGCAACCATATTCAAAGTAAAAGAAAAGGGGGGAAAAAACAAGGTCATATTATGTTAGTTTTAATAAATAAAAATGTGGGAAAAAATAAATAAAAGAAATTCTCTTTTTTTATTGTGTTTTTGCTGTATCGAAAACATACCGAACCGTGACACTACTGTATCGTATTGAACCGAACCATGATTTTTGTGAACCGTTACACCCCTAATATATATATATATATATAAATATGATGAAAGCAACAAACAAAAACAAACACACAAAAAAATCTGAATACATTTTAGATTTTGGTAACACTTTACAATAGGTTATACTTGTTAACTACAACTTTTCTCTCAATACATTTTTAATTTTAAATGCTTTTTATTGAAAGAATAGTTCGCCCACAAATAGAAGATATTTTGAAGAAAGTTTGTAACCAGGCTGTTTTTCACCATTGACTCCCATAGTAAGAAAAACAAATACTACTGAAGTTAATGGTGACCAAAAACAGCCTGGTTACAAACTTTCTTCAAAATATCTTCTATTTGTGTTCGCCAGAACAAAGAAATTCAGACGAGTAAAGATGACAGAATTTTCATTTTTGGGTGAACTATTTCTTAGTAGTTTTTAAGTTTAGGTTTTGGGTAGGATAAGATAATGCAGAATAATGCATTAATATGTGCTTAATTAGCACTAATAAATGGCTAATATTCTAGTTATGTGCATGCTAATAAGCAACTAATAAGTGTAACCGTTGATTGACCTTTTAATACCGAATACAGGAGCTAACTGGACCATGCTAACCAGCCAAACCTTGACCCCTCGGTTCAAAACAGAATTGTATATACTAGACAGAGTTTTTGATGAAGTCAGCGTCAACAGACTCGCAAGCAAACAGGTCATCAACATGGAAATACAGGTGTTGTTAATTTTTAACATGTGGAAACGGTACAAACCAGACACAAACTTGGCAAACGCAACATACAACAACAGACCCCGAGTTTCAAATGGGAGGTGAGTGACCGTAAATGTCACCAGCATCCCGAGCGTGTGTCTCGGGACAGCAATCTGACAAAAGAGTTGGGAGAACGTTTCCCAGGCTGCTGTACATGAGCGCAGCCAATGAGACCCATTCATCCTCCACGCTACATTTGAAACCTGTTACTGGGTGAGAGAGAGAGAGAGAGAAAGAGCTCTCCTCTAATCGACTGCGCGTACCACGGAGCAGATAGATGTCGGAGGTATAATTGCTAACGTCTGTTTGGTAGCATAGAGTAAAAATAGCTGCAGTAACCAGTCCAGTCGTCCAATCCCAGAGCATCAATTCGCTCCCTGGCCAATTACAGCACGATTGGCAGAGCAAACAAAGACTTATTGGTTGTTAAGCTGGCCTCTCATCTCTAGAGTTCCCTCCCCTCCTCTCCTCTGTTCCACACACAACATCTGTAAACACCTGATACGCGTCCAGCACCCTGCTGCCCTACACTCTCGTTAAATTGTTACCACCTTTTGCTAAGCCAGCTCCGACAATTAACAACACTGCTCTTTACTTCAAAGGGCCACTGGGCCTGTAGGTTTAACCTTGCTGCTCCAGAAGATTTGTTTTTGATTTTCATGAGATCCCAAGACGCTTTCAACTTTGTTCTCTCACTCTTGCCACAGCGTCTTTAGCCAGGCTTGCTGCCAGACTTGGTTATATATAACAAATCTCAAGCTATAAGTAAAAAAGAAAAAAGAAAATCTACTGTGACAAATCTGGAATTCAAAAAAACTGCCCATAACAACAACAACTACTACTTTTATGATGTTTGACCCAGAACCGTTCAGAGATTCTTTAAAGTTTCTTTAATATGCGTAGAATTAAATAATAAGTATAATAATAAGGTTGTACATTACAGTGATGTTTCCATGGGTAAGTAGTTACAACATGAATCCATGAAACGCCTTTAACCATGGTACACCCGCTGTAACAAACAGCCTTTCGGCACCAGAGGATAAAAGACACAATAAAATAGTTAGAGTTTACCAACAATCAACCAAATTTTTGGTAATAATGATCAAAACATGATTCATAATTTGTGAAACATTATCAAACGATTAGATTATCAATTATATTAAAACAACAAAGATTATATTTATAATTTACCAAGAATTGTTACAATTACTAATACTTGTCTGAGCTGTTGCACAACTGTTGCTGTAAACTTTGAGATGTTTTAACAAGAGGCTTGCAAAATAAATCCTCCATGAACAGTATTATAAACCATCATCCAAAAACATAAATATAGATCAATAACCTAACTTCAGTTCTCCAATAACAATTTAAAGCATTAAACAAAGTCAAAACTATTATAATATGCACTTTCATTTGAATGTTTTTCAGCTTTTAATAATACAGATAATCAAGATACAACACAAAATGATGGTGGAAATAGAGGCGAGACATTATCAAGAAGATAACAAGCTGGAATCAAAACTCGTTTTCGTGACCTCTATGCCACAGCTCTGAAATTGATCTTTTACACTTGTGGAGTTTAAAATGAAAACGACAAACTATCCCATACAGACTTCTGTCATTGGATGGTAGCTAAAAAACGTTGAGTTTTAAAGCTCTACAGCGCGGTGAAGAAGCCTCAGGCTTGTGCTGCAGCTGTAGGCCTCTCCGAGCACTAATGTCCAACTGTGGCACTCTGCTGCCGCTCAGAAGCACACTCCAGTGAATCTTCTGTGCAGCAGAACACTCACGATATGTGTCTGCGGCCGTCTGTTTTTCATCGGGAAGCAGGCTGTAGAGTGTGCAGGCAGTAGCGTGTGAAGGGTGTTCGGGCGCCCCCTCCCAGCGTATCACCATAGCCCCACTGATGCCCCCGCAGCACCAAGAGTGAACTAGAGCAAATGCGTTTATGAATTAATACTGGGGCAAAGAGGTCTGCGTGGGTGTAAATGTATGTGTGTGACAGAGAGAATGAGAGCATGGGGGTGCAAGGAGGGTTTAGGTTTATGCGCTTGTGTGTGTTGTGCTGCTCTTTTTCAGTGAGCCAGCCCCCGTTGCAGCCCCAGGATGTGAGCTGTCACTTCAGATAGCTGGTGATGAGGCACAGAGCTGTCAGGAAAGGTGAAGACGGCCCAGAAAAGGAGAGAGAGAACGAGTGAGACTGACTGATGGACTGGTGGAGAGGATTTCACAAGAAAAAATGCTCAGTCGTCAGAGAAGGAGCAAGAGATGCGACGGGAGAGAACGATTTTACAGTCAAAGACAGGACAGGGTGTCACTGCATCATCTAGAAAGGCAAGAATAAATAAATAAATGCTGCATGCATGTGTGTGCAAAACGTGCTAATCATGGCTTATTATTTGTTTGTTTTTTTCTTTATATTTAGGTTCAAATTTAGAACCATCTGCAACCACTCAAGCAGAACAAAACATAAAATTAAAAAAAAGAGCAAAAATAAAATAATGAACGTTAATGAACGTTGAATGAAAGTTAAAAAGAAAATGGCTTAAATAATCTAATAAAACAAAACAAAAAATGCAAAAACAAAGCAAGGATTAAAAAAAAAAAAAAAAGATAATAACACAAAACAAAATAAGTCAAATAAAATGTAATAATGCTAATAAAACAAACTTTTCTTCGTTTACATAACACAGATTAATCAACATTATAAATCACAACAGTTAAATTTTCTGTATATATAAGTATTGACACACTAAAGTGTGTGTGTGTGTGTGTGTGTGTGTGTGTGTGTGTGTGTGTGTGAAAGAAACCAGCTTTGTTGGCAAATCTTTCACATTTCTAAGCTCAAACGTCCTTAAAAGAGTTCACAATATGTACCCATTTTGTTTGTGGTCGGGTGTCCCATATGTTAAAACTTAATTTAAAAATTGGTTGAGTATTACATTTGGCGAAATAAAGTTTTAATACTTCACTCAAACGACCACAGAATCCTCTAAAGTGGAGGAAATTGAGAATAAAAGAAATAGCTGTTTGCACCTCCTCACTTTCAAGCCACAGTCAAATTGCTGCATGTTTGGTCATGCAAAACCATTATTACAGCTTGGTTGTGATTATGGTAATACCACATCTTATTTATCAATATGAGGATGACATTGAGATTCTGGTGGTATGAGCGGATGGAAGGAGGTTTTCTGAGGTTTAGCTTCCCAAGTAATTACATGACAACTGCACAGATAATAATGGTGTGATTTCTGTGTGGTTTGTCTCTTTCAGAGGAGGAATCAAAGGAGCCTGGGACTAACTAATGTCCCACTAAGTAGTATAAAAATAATAAAAGAACTGCAAGTAAAGATTCGCCAAGTGTTCGTTTGCTAACGCTTCACTGATCAATACAAACTCGTCATGGACTGTGTACAGACACCTACTGGTGTGGATGCAACACTGCACCAACACAAAGAAACTGAGTTACTGATTCCACTGCAGAAACACCATATTTATAGACATATTTGTCATGGGAGATTAAAATTTCATTAAAATTTCCCTAAAATGTTTTTTGCTAGATGAAAACCATTTAAAAAACACTTAAAGTATTCATTATTTAACAAATCAGCCTGGTTTCACAAATAGTCTGTTAAAATTACACAAATCAGAAAGAATAAAATGCTTACCCTTCCTTTCCATTGAATTCTCTTCTGAACCCAATGCTTTCTGACATAGCACACTTTGGGCTCTGTTGCGTTTGGAAATCTTTTCAATATGGAGGACGGCAAGTGGCTTCAAACAGCCGTTTCCAGATCAGGCCCATATGTGGATACCAGCCAGTCATAGATTGCTCCCATGTTCTCTTTAGTCAATCCGGAGCTAAAAATATAAATACTGACGGAACAGACTAATTACAGTTAGATCAGCTTTTGAGAGGAAATCACGGCCTCGGCGTAGACGAAAATACACTGCCATACTTTCCTTCTTAGGTATTACCTTTGTTCATCTGTTCAGGATTTCAGTCAGGTGCAACAGTTTGAAGCTCAGATGAGCTCATGATGGTTTCTGAAAAGTGGATTTTACCATATGAGTCATCGACGAGCTCACTGCGCAACATTTGACCTTAAAGGAAGGCATGCCGCAGGCCACAAACACATGGCCTTGAGAGACTCCTATATATTGGCTTCGAAAAAGCCCACCACTAATTTGAACTGTTTAAGCCACTTTAAAGAGGGACTGATTTAACTTTGATGAAAACGGAATTGCCTTTCACAATGTGTCTTTCAGTTCAGAAGTTTAACACACCGCTACCAACCGCTCAAACCAGCATGCTCAGCTGCAGGATCAGCCTCTCATAGTGAGAGGATTGCAGCCGTCATCAGTAGATTATTAAAATGCTCACAATTGAGCATATTTTAAAGACTGTAGTGCTTTTTCAAAACCTAGTGAAATGCCTACATGGACATATTTTTAAGACATAAAATATGTGAGGGTAGGCAACTTGTTATTTTTGCTATTTTTTAAGGCAACAAAACAAAAACAAAACAAAACAAAGCGAAACAAAACAAAACACAAAACAAAACAAAGCAGAAAACAATAAACAAAGCAAAGCAAAACAAAGCAAAACAAAACACAAAAACAAAACAAAGCAAAAAACAATACACAAAGCAAAGCAAAGCAAAACAAAGCGAAACAAAACAAAACACAAAAACAAAGCAAAAAACAAAACACAAAGCAAAGCGAAACAAAGTGAAACAAAGCAAAGCAAAGCTAAACAAAGCGAAACAAAACAAAACACAAAACAAAATAAAAAACAATACACAAAGCAAAGCAAAACAAAGCGAAACAAAACAAAACACAAAAACAAAACAAAGCGAAACAAAACAAAACACAAAAACAAAACACAAAAAACAAAGGAAAACACACACAAAAAAAAACACAACACAAATATTATTTAATATTTTCTATAATATATTTAAAACACAAAACAATAAAAACACAACAAAAACATATATATTATAATATTTTATATTATAAATATATTTTATATATTTGAAAAATATTATATTTTAATCAAAATAGATCAATACTGAAAATTATTTATCCAAGGTGGATGACATGTGAAAAATGTTGTATAATATAAATAGTAAAAGTTTTTAATATTTTCTGAATTACTACTGTATTATATCCCAAATGGCTAAGTATTTTAATTTTTATTACTGCATTGCCTGTATACGAATTAATCACGAGTTCAGTCTCATGTGCTTCATGGTGTCTGTGAGTTCAAAAACAGTAATTTATGAGGTTCTAATTTAGTTAGGACACTGCCATAAAAGACAGCTGTCTATGTAGGATGTAGACAGTAGGCAGCTCACAAGTTTTGGAACAGAGCTTAAGCCTTAAATCTGTTCATCACATGACTGCAATCAGATCGAGAGCACCAAAAAGTCAGAAGTCATAAAAAACTAATCCATGTATGACAGAGCCAGTTCTCCGTGTTCCACCACACATCACAGAAACTAAACCCCGGTTCTCCAGTTCAGCATCACTGAAATGCTCACAGCAGATCAAAGCAGCGAGTGTGGTTACATCGGAGCGGGGAATTCCACTGGAGTCCTGTTGTCCACACCAGAATTGCTTCACTACCCGTGTTCTCAAAGCGACACTGATGAATTCAAATATTCTAAGCACAAGGTCAGACAGGATATGATACTACTTATGAATTATGCACAATTATGAATTAAGTACACAATTCAGCATGAAACAAAATAACAGCACAATAATTTGCTGGATAGAGAGTTAATGGAACAAGCATATTAATTGAAAAAAGGCAGAGCCCCTCTGTAGCATCACGTGATCGCCTTGCGACTAAATGTCACATAAGACTGCATTAGGGCTTGGAATTTTGGGAAATTTTAAAGTGAGTGCAGCTTGAAATGAGGAGGGTAAAATAAGTACGCAGCATAGGCAAGAATAACAGTCTGGCCAAGCTGCTTTAGAAACATCTGTGTCTAATTACAAACTACATCCTACCAAAGATCCGCAGCAACAAGAACAACTCAGGCAAAGCCGAGAGTTCATGAATGATGTCAAATTTAGGTTCTACTGAACATCAACTTATTTAGCCTCAGCATTCCATAAAGCATTCTTAAGGAAACTTTCCTGGAGCATTTGCGAGAGACTTTTATCAAACAAAAGCATCATTTGGGCAGCCATAATCGAACTGGACGCTTCTCCTGTGCTTGTTTCAAAGCAAAAGCAACAAGCCCATGCAGGGAGTGTGAGGCTTTTTATAGCAAAACAGCGATATCATGTTATCGCTAATTTAAGGCCAGAAGGAGCTATCGTGACTTCAAAAGGGAATGGAACATGGAACTCAACCAGAGCCAGGATAAAATGAGCGGAGTGTGTAAACTGGCTGAAATCCGGAACAAACAGCGAATTGGCAAACTGTGCGTGTCCAGCTGTGTGCTTTTTCTTCCCCCCTCTCCCTGCTTTCCCTCAATTGAGATATGAGACAGACGGACAGGCGGACACATACGAGCACGCACATGCAAAAACGAAATGACCATTAGTGTCACGCCGCGGCTTTTGCATGTCTAGCGTGTGACTATAAACTCGCCACGACATGGCTAGCGAGTGACAGCGGTGATCAATGTCTGTCATGGTGAGTTTATGAGTGTGGCTTACGACTGATTGAGCGTGGTGGCAGTCTGCTAGTGCGATGTCACCGCCGGACGGCCCAGAGCCATGTTTCTGCAGCAGCATGTCAGCTGTCCATTATCCACAGTGACAAGAGTGGCTATAACACAAAGTGGCACCGAGATGGCTTCTTAACACATGAAAAGAAACATCATGTTCTACCCAGGAATTTGAATATTTTATCGAGGAATAAAAAAAATGGCAAGAAATGCCCTGGACTGCACTTAATGTACCGGACCCTAATATATAAGATCATTAGTGGAATGAAAAATTAGATCATGACCACATTGACTGGCAAATCAATTAAATATGATATAAGACACATATTCAACATTTTATTTTCATAATACAAGACTGGCAGAGCCTTTTGAGCAGTTTGTAGACCCTCTAAAATGTGAAACAAGATATAGCACTGATATTAATATTCTTGCTGATAATTGAATTTAATATAAATTCAATCAAACAGTGATGCTACAATGAATTTAGGTATAACAATTACAGTTTGAAAAACGAATATTAATTTTGACACGGGAACTATGCAAACAATTTTATTCGGTCATCATTTACTCATTCTTTTACATTCTGGGACCAGCTCTGGTTACCAATAACAGGAGGTTAAATGCTGTAAAAAATGTATATATATATATATATATATATATATGTATATATATATATATTAGGGCCGGGACTTTAACGCGTTAATTTTGCACCGCGGAACATTTCTCACTGGATGAGTTTCGGTGGACCGATTATACTGAAGCACCAACTAGCGTTTCTAATGTTCTGAATGTACGGCTGTGTGTAGTATACACGGCTCAATGTGAAATCACGCACGCCACAATATTGGTCTGTTGGACTTGGTTGAACAAAAATAAACAATATTTTGTTGCTTAAGTTTATGTATTCAATCATTATTCAATGGTATAATAAAAATCCATATGAAAAAAACTTCTCACTGTTCTCAGGTCAAATATTTACATGCGATTAATTGCAATTAATTAATTACAAAGCCTCCAATTAATTCGATTAATTTTTTTAATCGAGTCCCGGCCCTACTTTAAATATTTTGCTGCGTTTTCCATTTTTAAAACATGTTTAGAGACACCTTTGTTGTACTCGGGTGTATGCTTGCTCTCGCTGAGTTTTTGGCCTGAAGAGTCTTTTATGAGTGTGTATTAATTACAAGACGTAAGAAAGTTACAGCTTCTCTCAGAGTTGAATTTTTACCATAAGCATATTGTTTCTGGGTTTTTTTTAACAACCTCATAAAATCCTGCAGGAGCCCATAATTCTAGGGCTTCAAAAGATTTGGAAAATTGCTCACAACTTGTACAAACTAATACTTTTATGGTGTTTTTTGTTTTGTCAGAACTAACCTGCACTGTTTTAATTGCACTGTATGCCAAGTAGCCCTCGGTTGCTCCCACAATGTTGCCACGGAACAGGACTCTGTTATTTGAGGTACCAGGCTCGTGGACTTTTACAAATTGCTCATCGGTCCAGGTACTCATTCGAAAAGTTTTGAATTTCCCCATGATTTTATTAGCAAGTGCCTCATCTCCTGGGCTTCCTGCCTGGTGACTGACACTAGAGAATTCCCTACAAGAAGGAGAAACAAACCACGGTTAATTAGAATACCTGCTCAACTGACAGTACGGAAAAAAGCAAGAGTGCAGGTGTGTGTATTTACTTGAGGTTGCTGTTAATGTTCTCGGTTGTCAGTTTCTTTTTCAGCAATGCCCTGAGATCACTCCAGTCCAGTGAATAAGCTTCTTCTGGTACCACTGGTGCAATCGCATTAAAAACCGGGCAATCTGACTTGATTTCTGTTTTGCCTGTGCTTCTGTTAGACAGGTAACCAATGAGGTATCCTGAAAGACAAACATATAAGATATTATTACTGTTAAGTAGTCATTGTACAAAAACATTTGACCATTTAGAATAAATAAATCCAGAGGTCCATATAATAAGCTTGAATATATACCAGCATATTGATTTACCAATAATGAAAAGCAACACAATGCCAATGACATATCCGCAGACGGTTTTCGGAGAGCGCTGGTTCAGTTTGCTGGGGTAATATGGACGATTATGTTGGTTCACGTTTTCCCCAACACCGTTAGCCTCAACTTCATCGTCCATGTCAGACGAGAGCTTCATCTCCACATGGCTGTTGTCACCCTCCATGTTCTGGGTCAGGTTGAAGCGAGTGTAGGAGCGTGGCTCCCCATTGAACTGGAAACAGTTACAAAACACCATAATAAACTATAAGAACACTGAAAAGGCTGGTCGTGTTTCATGAAGTTTCAACGTTTTTCTTGAACATTGAAGGTTTTCAGTAAAACTAGTATCAGATTAAGATGGTTTCATTTAAAGTGCCTAAAAAATTCTCAGCAAATGTAAGCGTTTAGATCTCAGCATTCACAAATCTCATTAAAAATTGTGCTTTCGATGTTAGCTCTTAAATGGTTAATGATTGATTCAGGTGGGTTATAATGCCATGGTAAAATCGATTAGTATGAAAAGTATGTCTTACGATTTTTGAAATCGTTGTCCTGGCTTGATCCATCGTGGCCTCAAATGACTGCTGCAAGAGATTGAAATTTGTTGAACTCTAGATCTCAAGGAAGTATATTCATCATAAAACAATACATTTCTTGTGTCAACCAGAAAAAAAACAAAACATAGATGTTAGTTGATCATAAACAGAGGTATTTTATTGTAATGCTGGTTAGGGTGCATTATGCAATGTTTTGTTTATGTTACTCCAGAAGATATGGTCTTGAACTTTGACACCAGTGTGTTGGTGAAGCTTCACACTTATTGTAAATATTCTGTTCACCAAAGAAGACTGTCAGCGAAATATTACTGTCAATACATTTAAAATAACTGCATTAAAGATTTTCTTTATTTTTATTTTTTTTTTTACTGTAAATAGGTTCTTATGTGCAAAAATTAATCCTGACAGTATTTGTGTGTATGTATATATATATATATATATATATATATATATGTGTGTGTGTATATATGTATTTGTATATATGTATATATGTATATGTATCTATATGTGTATATATATATATATATATATATATATATGTG
>JAUCMU010000027.1:11482752-11499374 GCA_032275025.1 Enteromius treurensis | reverse complement strand
ATCCTATTGCTACACTTAATGGCAATATTGCACTGGTCTGTTGGACTTGGTTGAACAAAAATAAACAATATTTTGTTTCTTAAGCTTATGTCATTATTCAATGGTATACTAAAAATCCTTATGAAAAAACTTACTTGTTCTCAGGTCAAATATTTATATGCGATTAATTTTGATTAATTAATTACAAAGCCTCTAATTAATTAGATAAATTTTTTTTTATTGAGTCCCGGCCCTAATATATATATATATATAAAGAATAAGGCACAGTACATGGAAAAAAAAAAAAACCCACCTATACATCTTAGGTGCTCTCAGACCTTAAATAGACAATTTATGAGTAAATCTTCCACATCAACCAAACTGAAAAAGTAAATTCAAAAGAAGGCAAATATTAATGATGCAATAGCATTCTATCAATCGAAAAACAAGTGCTGTGGGTCCACAGGCCGTATCCTCCCCGCTGCTGAGGGGAGATGGATAGAGATGGCGTCTTATGCTTGGTTGTGCGCTCCAAGGGCATATGCTTTGAGTTCAGCCACTTGCAAATGATTTAAAAGCCAATTATGTTGTAGCTGTTGTAATTACCCATACAGTGGATAGTTCTGTGGTCTAATTGATTACCATCAAGGCATTTGTTGTTTCACAGTGATAGAAGACGTAGAGGCGAAAAACCTAGACAAATGTTTCTCTTTAATTTGACAGCTGCACAAACTGCATCTTTGAGCATGTAAGAATCATGTTCTTACAATGAGAAAAAGCAAAAGATCACTTAAAACACAAAACCTCAGTGTTGTCAGTGGCTCTACCAGCTAACAAAGACACCCATGGTGTGTGAAAGACGCTTGAAGAGGCGATTTCTCTATTTGAGCTGCCGTTGTGAAGTGACATTTACCTAATGCCGCTCTAAACCTCATTGCAATTAGTGTGCAGTGATAGTGATGTGGGTTGATGCGGACTCAACTAGTCCTCGCACACCCACGGTAGGCGCTCAAGTCCAGGAAGCAGGAGCTGGAAGGCTGCTGCATGCTCCAGTAAACAGACGTGTTTGCTACTTGCCCGCGCCACGTTTTTGCGCCTCGCTTCACCCCCTCCAAACACCGGGGTCGAGTCAGACAAGCCTTAATGGACACTCTCTTTTCGGCTGTTGGTGACTTTTTCCGACTGCTACTGCCAGGAGACAAGCTCCATAATTACATCTGAGGCTCCAGGGAGGAGGAAAGTGTGGGGTGTCCGACTTGTTAGGGCTCAACAATGGCTCAGTCCAATTTAGTGAAGTTTGGACAAAGACGCAAACAGGCCCACACACAAGTTACCGTTTCTGCCGTCAGGCAAAATGCACGCCAGAAGCAAGAGGACCAATTAAGAGTTGACTGCAAGCAGCTCCTGTGACCTGGTTTCTTTACTAAAGAACAAATACTGAGAAATGCATTTAACCATTTATTCTGAAAAGACTGTGATGTGGCAGGATTGTACACAGCCGCAGAGAGAAGCATGGTGGTAACACAAGAGGTGTGTAGGGCTTTTTCTGCATTAGCCATGCTATGATGGATGACCATATTCATTTATATATTTGGATATTTACCTGTGCATGCTCATACATATATTTTATTGTACAAAATTCAGTCAACAAAAAATGTTCTTTGATGTCCGAAGGATCATGTGACACTTAAAAGACCATTCAAATGAATTCACAGGAATAAATATATTTAAAAAATAAAAACAGAAAACTATTTAAATTGTAAGAATTCGTCACACAATTTACTGTATTTTTGGTCAAATAAATGCAGTTTTAGTAACTTTTTTCCCCCAAACCATTATGAAAATGCATATATCATAAATATTATAAAACATATAATTAAAAATGTATTACACATTGAATGGTAAAACATCAAGACAAAAGCAATTACAAATGTAAACGTATTTATTTATTCTTTTTTAAAAGCAAATAGTATTTTTAGTTATTTAGACAAAACAGCCTGTAGGTTTTTGGCCCTAAAATAATTTCCAGCTTATCAATATCGGCCAGAACTTTAATATCAGTACATCCCTCCACCATGACCTTTACATCACAGTGTTAACAAGCACAGTTAATGTTTGAACGCAGGTCTGGATGATCCGAGCTGTGCCTTTTCCTGCCACCATTATATCATTATTGATAGCTTCCAATGTTTTTGCAATGTTTTGTAGCCATCCACAAAGTAACCTCGAGGAAATTGTGCAGTGAACTGAATTGCAACTGCCAGTGGCATTCTGGCAAAAGGTCAAGAGGGATAAATTGAGGACGCCGAGTCTAATGGAGATGCTGTGTGAGGACACTGAGAGGCGTTTTCTGTTAAAAGGGTCACTTAGAGTAGAAGCTGGGAGTTTTTGTGGAATATAAAAAACCTGTTGTGGAGCAGGATGTGAGAGGTTAATTGGTACCCTGTGTGAAAGCTGTTAACGAGTGAGCGAGTGGAACACCCAGGATGCATTGGGACATTCCAACAGTGCCATGAGAAATAAACGAGCACGGGGAATATTTCCTTTGGCCCCGGTATCGTCCTCTCTGAAGAATACTGGTCACGCCTGTAAGCTGGACCGTGTTAACAATGTCTCGCTGCACCTCGCCGGTTCACACTGTTGGAGCACTCACATACGCGCTCAAGCGGACACACACAAACGCACTTTGGGCTCTTATGGCTGGGCACCTCCTCTTGTGATTGCTCACTGGTTCCATAAGGAGTCTGAAGTGGAGCGCTGTGAGCAGACAGGGATGTGGATGTAGAAGACCAGCCAGCGTAAAGGCCTGTTTAGTCCAGAGGCCGTCATGAGCCTGGGGCAAAGCAGACATTCTAATCACCCTTCTAATGGCACACAGAGTCTTTCTTGTGTCTGAGCTCTGCACCTCAGGCCATGTGCCACTTCCAGCCAATACTACAATAGCAAGTAGAACCACAGAACCTCCCCCTACCCGACCAAACCAAACCTTTTGTTTTCTCAACTCAGCGGTATCTGTGTTTGCGTACAGTCCGCGTTTCATTGGTTTGCGAATCATTTCCTGTAGACATCGAGACAGGACGCTCGCGACAACGCAGCTACAATGACTTAAAGATAAAACCTCCATCTGACAGGTGACGGCTCAGGAGAGGCACCCTCTGCATTTTTCCCCACTCGCCTGCTACCGTCTGAAAATGTGCAGTGCTCACTCAAAAGACAGCTTGTTCAGCCAAATTACAGACTTCTTGTGTTGTGTGTCTCAGTGGGCGACAGCGCATCATTTCAACGTGCCTTGTGCCTGCTGCCACGTAGTTCTGGGCAAGTAAGGTGTTTCTCACAAGTGCCAACACTTACGACTGTCACCCACAGCACTATGGAAACAACGCTACTGCATTCTTACCGGAACAGGCCCAAGCCATGGCTCCATTTTACACCCCCCAATCAGAGAGAAACAAATACGCCTCTACATGATCTCACCTAGAATTCTGTAGAACTTATAACTCTAAGGAGTAACAATTACAAATAGGTACCATGAATTTTACAGTGTTAAGTGATTAAGTATTGAAGGATTGAGATGGTAACATCATTAACAGTTTTTGCACCTGACTAACGCAATTCAATGCAATAATTTAATTTCTCTTCATTAAAAATGCATTAAATTCAATATTTTCAGGATCATCAAATAATAAAAATCCAGCGTTAAATGTTCTTAAAATATATTTTTAATATCTCTTAAAATATTAGTCATTTATTAGTAATATTTTACTAAAGTTTTCCAAAATAATATTTTACTAGTAAAATTAAGCACATATTAATGCCTTATTCTACATTCCTAATCCTACACAATAACTAAACAATTACATTACTGACTTTTAATAAGCAGCAAATGAGGAATTTGTTGATGGAAAAGTCAGTTAGTAGATAGATACTAGATAGTTAGTGAATAAACGTTCTAATAAAAGTGCTAATAATTTATTATACAACATTATTATACAACATATTATTCCAACAGAGACCCTGAAAGTTTTCAACATTAAGAGTTAGTGGATGTGTTCTATTCAAAGTATGAGCATTAGTAACAGTGATTAATGATGAAAATTCAGCGAGGCTCAAAAGAGGCGTCCTGACTGCGGGGCGAGGTGTCAGAATGGAGAGTACAAGAACTCCAGGTCTGAAATGAAGGCGATACATTCACTTGGACAGGGAAGCTAGCCACCTTTGGACTGGCTTGTCACAAATCTCCCACCACCGACAGCATTAAAACAGCTACCGCTGCAGCCATGACAACAGCTCTCTCTCTTTCTTTTCCCACCACACAACTCATGACACGCACCCTCCACCGGGTCACCGCAGACACACGTACGCCCTGACACCTCTGCCACAGCACATCTGAGCAGAGCTTGTTTTGCTCGTCTCAGGAGGGTTAAAATTGTGCGTCTGTGTCTGCGCCCGTTCCCTCCCTTTCCCCTCCTGCTCATCTGCCACAAACTAAATGATCCTTTCATTTCCTGCTGGGCCGCTGGGCCCTGAGGTGGCGGCCACGGTCGGACTCGGCGGCTCTGCTCCCATGTGAAGTTCACAGCTCTTCCTCTTAGCTGCCGATCCACTATCATAACAGAGCTTACCATGGCACTTCCTGTCTGGGACAGAATTGTGTGAGCCGTGCCACGTCTCGGCCAGATATTCACCTGTGTGAGAAGGACCAGGAAGCCAGTGACTGACTGGCCCTGCATAAAAATACACATGAGAACTTGCACGCAAACAAAGAAGAAATAAGCAAAAAGGACAACGATGCTAAATCACGCCCACCTTTCGCCCGGTCCTCCGAGGCTTGACTCCGGAACTGACTTAGGAAGTAACTTAATGGTTACCAAACCTTTAGGGGGACTGGGTGAGCGGCGTTGGGCTAAACATGTGTTTAGAGCAGACAACATCAGCAATCACCACTTGACCCCTCGACAGAGAAAGGGTCACATACCGCTCCCCTTTTTTTTAAACGCTCAAGGAAAAAACCAGAGGAAAAAATGTTTAACAGATAATATAATCAAGAGAAAGCACTCGCCTGTTGTGAGGGGACTGCAACCATGCTGATTCCCATATGTTTGAAATACACAGAGCACAGTCCAGAGGCTCCACCGGGGATTTCTCAAGCCTCAGAGGGACAAACACACACACACACCGCAATACACATAGTCATGCTTCACCCAGCAGAAATAAAATTCCTTGCATTTGTAAAGAGTAAACAAAAGGAAAGATGTTCAAAAGAAATGAGATGTTTGTACATGAAACGCTCCGAATTTTGTATGTATACCTATACGTACTTATGGACTCATTAAGAGCTTTTCTAGTTTATATCCGAAATACTCATGAGTTTATTATTCTTCGTAATTTTATGTTATAATATTTTTAGACAAGAAATGCATAGTTTACTTCAACTGGTAAACACAGGGCAATTATTGGCTGCGTCGATTATTATATTTGTTAAATGTAAAAATAAACCGAACTGCAAAGTTTGGGCGCTGTTTTCATAAATTAAAACTTCCTTTTACAATTTACAGGTTTTCATATCCTAAATTTATCCAGATATAATGTAATCAAATCAAACTGGATCAAATGAATCGAATTAATAAGATTCAAAAATGCACAACGTATCTGAATATATTTTAATATATAATATATATGAAATCAATTAAATTTAATGAAACCAACTGAATCACACCAACTGACTGAACTGGATCAAATCAAAATAAATCAACCACTTATCATTCTAAATAACCCCCAGTATAAGCCTATGACTTTTTTGGGGGCATTCTTTTAAATTGGTGTTTGTGAAAATGTGCTGTGCACGTGAGCTGTAAAGAAAACAAATCAAACAAAAGTGGAGTCATTCTTCAAGCATCCCTCCATTTCCTCCCCTCTCAGTTCCTCGGCCATTACAGTAAGTGACCCAACACCTCTGGCTCCCCTGGGCTTATTTATAGCAAATGAATCAGAAATCTGAGAAACTATGCAGCAGCATCTCCAACCGCTTAACCCCCGAACACACATCACATTACCTAATGGCAGCCCTGTTTAGAGAGAACAGTCAGAACTGGAAACATCAGTCTGAGGTACATGAGAGGTATCTTTCACACAAGACTTAGGTTTATCAGCATTTTTCCTGTCAGCCCTGTTAAAGCCTTTAACAGCCCATGGTTCTGCCTTAAATTCTTTGTTTCCAGACACCGGGTTGTGGTAGATGTGCACAACTGAAGTTTTATTGTGAATGGATAGGGGGAAAAAGCAAGGAAAAAGAAAGAAAAACAATGTGAGAAAGAGGCTTGTTGGCGCTCTAGGTGGAACGGACATAATATGAGGCGGTGAGGGAGAAAAAAAGTCATTACGTTTAATGTCTAACTGGTGGGAGGACAACATGCAACATCAAATACCTTCATTTCACTAAGCAAGGGTCTCAGGTTTCCTAGCAGACCACATTAAAATGCCAGAGGGGTTAAAAGAGGGTCCAATTGGGTGCAAGACGCCAAAATAAAAGAATTAAGTGGTGCACTGTTTACATCTACAGAGGGGTTTGGGTGACACAGCTCGGCATGATGAGTCTCAGCACTCACAGATCAGGGGGGAGGTTGAGTAAGTAGCGCTCTTTAAAGGCCATACTTTAGGAGTTTTCCTCAGGAGTACTGCCAACCTCCTGAAAACAGGCATTTGCCAAGAAAGCGGTGACACGGTTGTGTAAAAATGCTAAGAAAGGAGGTTAATGAGAGGAAAGAGAGGGCTACATTGTGTTGAGCGTAAAAGGTTAGAAGAATATTCATTCATTCGAAAGAGGCAAAAAAAAAAAAAAAAAAACCCTACATAAACATTTTCCCGGATGTAATTTTCAGTGCACGGACACATTTCCCAGTAGAAATCATCAGGGAAGAGGAAATCGTTTAGACTCCTTAAGTGCCAAATTGTATCCGGATTTTCCTGCCCCAGCTGCCTGAGCGAAGTCAGAGGTTGGACGTCAACGTCTTCTACTTGACTGCAAAAAATGCTTTGAGACGTAGTCCCTGACTTTCTTTTATGCATCGTCCAGCCTCCAAAAATGACACGAAGAAAGTATCTCTCTCCTGGGTGTTCTACTCTCATCCCTACAGTGCTAACATAGGTCCTTCCATGAACGGAATGGGGTGGAAGGGGAAAAACGAGGGGAACATGTGGAGCTCATTTATTAAAATGACTCAAAACGCTTGCCGGTTAATTCAAATCATGGTGTTTATTAGAATTCACAACAAAGCCTCGATGGAAATATTTTTTGGGGTCAGTACAAGTAAGCCTAGACCTCTCGATCTCCGTCTATGATGCACAAACCGAGCTAAAACCGAGAAAACTCCGGGCAGGATGGTGCGTTGGAGTCGATGTTTTGCTGGTACGAATGGAAACCAAATCATTTACACATACTTGTAGCTTGATTCACAATAGTTCAGGCATCTTGTGCTCACGGTCCCTCAATGTTTCCTTTTTCTGATTGGCTCAGGGTCTCAGGGTTATGTTTACTCGGACTAATTTACTGAATTATGTTCTGCTTAGCACTCAGCCTAGTTTGAGGCGACAGAAGCGTAAAGAGAGACACTTTCCGCCCATGGGTTCAGGCTTAAAAGACCTATCTTCCTCCTGCTGACAACAATTAAGGTGCATCTCTGACCTCGTTCCAAACTAGGATGACTCTCCAGAGCTTGTCACAAAAAAAACAACAACACAAGAGCACTATAGGATTGTGTAGGTCTGCATTAATGCAGCCTGAAGGCTTCGTCGAGACTGGAGTGGTTCGCCGAGACACTGTTTGGATAGGAGTGGCATTCCAGGCAGAGTGTTGACTGCGAAGCTATTTCTTTAAGTCAGGTGAAAAGAAAGCGTGCGGTACCTTCTCGAGGCTTCCAAAAATAACCGAGGTGACTCCAACCTGCCATCCAGGCTTTCTGGCCTGGGCTATAAGTAATATGACAAGTCTATCCAGAGCAGAATAAATTATCCCGTGCGCCTGACCACCGCTTACATGCGAGCAGTTTGGGGAGTTCATTGGAAACACATGTTTCTGGGAAAGACCGCTTTGCGTGTTCGGTGCTCCTGAATACATTTCCGCTCCCATGTGACTGTGTTACGGCTGGCAGAGTTAAATGTAACCGAATGGGTCCAATACTGGCACAGCGGTGGCTCTAACGAGGGAAGCACATTTGTTTGACCGCACCGGATGTCAATCACGAATCCCGGCGAGCACGTCCCTGTGTGCAGAGACGGTTTGCAATAATGGGTGTACCTGGCAGCGAGCCCTTTGGCCTAAGGAGGGACGCGTTTTGGAGTCTGTACGAATGGCGTTACGCACGGGGGCGCACGGAAGGGAGAGCGGTCCATGTGCGGGGTCTGTTTCGGCGAGCTGGAGGAATACTAATGAAAGCATTTTTCATAATTTCACACAACCCCACATTCTCTAGGCCTCTGAAACAAGGGGGAGAGGGAGAGGGGAGAGAAATCCATTAAAATGATCTGGAAATGATGCTTTCCAGCCCTGGACTGAGACAATGAGGTATAAATTACTGTGATAAGATCTGGGCAAAGTTCAAATCAAGCGAGATTTTCACATCTGGTCCTGTGCTCTTGTCGTCAAATTAATGGATTCTTCTGAAGCCGCGTGCACCAAGAATGTGATAACTTGTGCTTCCTGTTCTACTGATAACATTCCCAAGGGGAGGGAAAGGGAGGCACAGGGTCTTCTGAAGTGTACACAGCACTGGACAGCAAACCTCACACGCTTTCCTTCTGTAGCTATACAAACATACGCTGACATACATGCATGTCATAAATCTGGTTAAATTAAGATTACAGAGGGGGGACGAAAAAACAGGAAAAACAAAAAGAACAGAGAAAAAGCTCACTGTAAGAAAACTGTCAAGACCTTTATGATGCTCTGGACTGCTTGCCTGGCCTGCCAAAACAGATCGTGAATCAAATGTGCGAGGTGTGCACTTCTGCCTCGCTCGCTCGCTCTCTGCGCTGATGACGCCAGTGCATCTCAGCTCAGGGAGATCAAGAAAGAATGGACAGATGGAGAAAACAAGAGAAATGCACAAGGAAAAAGGACAGCGAGATAAATTAAAGAATTAGCTAAAAAAAAAACATGTGTTGTTTCAACTGTCTTCGTGTTGTTTCAAACTGGCATGGGTTATTTTTCTAGAAGAAATCCTGCTCTTTCCAGTAACAATGAATTTGGATTATTTTTATCAATTGGTCACTCTATAGTAGTCATTGAGTAATTGAGTTTAACTCATGAAGTGGATGAGTCGATCTGTGAACAAATCATTCAGACATTAAATAATGCATTTAAATGTTTTATAGTAATACACAAAGATTTGATTCACACAAATTTGGTAAAAAAGCGAAATATTTGAGACTGAACTGCTACATGGCTTCAAAATATTTGGAACATACAGTAGTGCACTTAAACGATACCCTACAATTTCTCATCCTTCTCAAACAAGTTCAGAACAGAAGTTCAGGAAGATTTTCATCTTTGAGTACAATTATGGATGTTTAGCCGTTGTAGTGAATGAGAACGCATGAGTGCTCAGCACTATATCTCTCTTCGGCTTGGTTTAAAGCAAGCTGTGGTGGAATCGGGCCCAGGCATTTTAGACGTTCCTGACTGATTGGAAACACACAGGCGTAAATGACCAGACGTTTATTTCCAGGTGAGGAGAGAGAGAAGCAGAGGCGACTCACCTCTACGCAGTCACCTGGATACCGTTTCAAGGAAGGCCCGCCAACCGGGGGTTAATCTGCAGCACTAAATGAATAAACAAAGGATGGCTCTGTGGGCAGGTGAACTCAGATCATCTTCCCACACTGAAACTCATCTGCACAGGAAATGACCCGCAGCACCTCACCTCCACACCTGGAGAGAGGAGGGGCTGTCCAGGAGAATCTGACCATGTCACATTACCTCACCTCCTGAAGAGGAACTCGCCTCTCACATCTGTCAACAGCTCTTCAGTCATCCTTCAACAGCAGCTCATTCCACACACACGGAACGAACAAGCCCAGATCAGAATGAGTTCAATATCAGATCAGCCATTCGGAGGGCCGCTAAGACAATCTATTCTAGTTTATAGATTAAAAAAAATTATAATTATTATATCACTAGCAGGTAAAGTAAAAAATATAATGAACTTCTAACTAATTCTAATTTTAAAAAGTAACACTGAAAAGTATAATAGAACAGTAAGTTGTAAATTACATGTGTTTGATTCACTAAAAAGAACAGGTCCAAAAGAGTCATTAGTTCATGAATCATTTGGACTTCACTGGCAATGCTGAATAGTTTTTTTATAAAAAAAGAACCTATTTATAATCATAATTTGTTTGGGTATCAAATAACTAGCTTGGGAATCATTTAGATAATACTGGGCATGCTGTATGGTTTTTGTTTCACCAAAAAGAAAGTGAATTGATTTATAAGAACAATTTGTTCAAGAATCAGATAGATGCTAGATGCTTTGAACTCACTAGAAACAACTGAATCATCAGAATAATTGTCTTTAATTTAGTAACTTTTTGCCAACCAAGTATTCAACAGCACCACGATATAAAAACAAACATTAACTATGACACACACCCGCTCACACGACAGTCGTAAAGACACAAAACAAATGCAACAGACTTGCTGTCTCCTGGCCGGAGAGCGGCTAGGAAGAGGCGGGGTTTGATGGAATGCTTTCTCATTTTTCATCCTCTATTCATTTTTAACAGCTCTTTCTACGCGCCACTCTCCGCTGGCCGTAATGACTCAATGAAGTGCTGTACATCAGGCGCCGACTCTGAGGTGTAAAAAATACCATCGCAGCTGCCCGATCAATACATTATGGAGTGAGAGTGCATGCTGGGGGAAGATAATGCCGCCTCGTACGGAGACGCTGTCAGTCTCCATTAGTGTCTGGAGGGCTGTGCTGGGAGCGGCGGGCATATGTTGAGTCGCGGAGGCCCACACTTCGGAGCGGAGAGCTTTTGTTCCTAGCTTTTAATTGTGGCCCCACCTTGGAGGGGGTCCGTCACTCTGTCACCCCCGTCAGAGTGCGCTGGTACGCTCGGATGTGGCAGGCTGGGACAGTGGGACCCAAACTAAGAGCTGTGCTTTTCTGCGGCTGTCAGGAGAATGCAGGCGGGCACACATGCACACACACACACACACACACACACGTAACAACAAAAATACACAGTGGGGAAGATGGAGACAGAACACACTGTGCCTGAAGCAAGTATGTACTTTCACAGGCTGAGGCGTCCTAACTGCTGAGAGAGGAATGGGAAGCATTCCAGCAGCATGAGACGAGTATATGTGATGTACAAAACTAGATTTTCAATTGACTAGTCGGTTGGGTGCCTGAACAACTATCTGAATAATCTTAAGGAATCCCTGAATAATTTGCCTGGGTATGAGTGCACCTGATCTCGATCAGACTTGTTTCTTATAGACCAGTTACAGGGAATAAAACACATTCTTGCATTTTGTTACAGCATTTCGAAAAAAGTTGTGTGGTGTGTTGAGTGGTGTGATGCTTAAATAGATTGAGACACACAAATTATGATTGTCAAGGTATTGCTCACAACCATTTAATGAGATATATATATACATATATATGAATATGAAAGTGAATTAAGGCAACATTATAAATTAATTTTCTTTTTGTTTTTAAACCCTAGAATAGAGTAAAATATATTTATCTACATAAACTAAAAAAAAACATACTTTCATAGTGAACATACCTTTAATACTTAAATATGAATTAAATAAAATGAATTTGATCTAACTAATAATACTACATACAAAAAACACTGAAGACTATATATATATATATATATATATATATATATATAGTTTTGTTTGTTTTTTAACTCTATAATAGAATATATTTGTCTATATAAACTAAAACAACTTTTAAACATTTATAGCGTAATTATTTTCAGTATTTTATTAAGAACATAACTTAAATGTTTCTAAATAAGTGTTTATAAAGATGAAATGTTATCTTCATTTAACATCCCTAATCTGCTGATAAATGTACAATAGTGGCTGATATTGGTTAATAATAGAGATAATCCAGAAAAATAAATGGTCCGCTTTACATTTGTGACCAAATCCTTTGAAGCTACAGGCAGTCACATACTGTCAGACTAAGATACTGAGGTCAAGGTGAGAAGGGTCTACAACTCGCCCACTGCGGTTTGCCATCATGGCTGCAAGGATCTTAATGGCACATGGAGTGCCAACGCCTGCACATGTCCTTCCTGTCACCTCATCTCACTCCAACATCCAACCCCACTCAACCAGATGTGCTCAATTATGCCCCAAAACACACACACACAAGCCCACCTACGACAACCCCACAAACACGAAGCAACCAAAAACCTGATCTAAATCTCCATCTATACAAATGAAAGTTTCTAACTGTATGTATGGTGAGGACGGAGTTCATATGTTGATAGTGGCTTGCAGCTCTGCAGAGGTAAAAGCTTTGAGCGAGTACACAGCAGATGCCTGACACATTGCTGTCCATTCAGTCGCTTTAAAGAGCAGCTGCTCTTGCCCCTGGCACTACAAACACACACTCTCTCTCTCTCTCACACACACACACGGCTGCCCTCGGTTCACACATACTGTATGGAGGTGCTCTGAGTGTTCTTTATCATGTTACTATGAGGTTGCTAGGATGTTCTGGTTGGCTGTTAACTGACCCATCACATTAACACACAACTGCTAAACAACTCTATTATGCACAGACAATCTACAATACAAAAAAACAAGCAAAGTGTTTTTTCAGACTGCCCTCTTCACCGGTTTTATTTTACTGTCCACTAAAATAATCTACCATATGGTCAAATCATTTTGTTCTCTCCTCACAGCCAAAAAAGGACTTCAGCAAGACAAGAATGCTGCACAGACACCAAAAAGTGCTGAATGATTTACCTTCATCTCAAGGAAAAAGAGTTAAAAAGAGAGCGACAGAGATTTTCTCCTTCCTTCTTGGCTGAATGGTTAGTAGAAAAGTGAAGTAGATGGCCATATTAATAACTGGATTTGATGTCATGCTCTAAGGCATTTGTTTTTAATACATAATACAGCATAAATTCCAAATAATAAACTCAATAAAGCAATATTTGACATTTTTATTGATTATTAATTGTACAACTATACAAATAATATATTTATTTATTGAGTTATTTTTTTCTAGAGCATGACATTTAATCTTGTTAGTAATATTTGCTGTGATGTGTTGATTTTTATTGTTTGGTATACTGAATTTTCTTACATAATTGTATTTCAGAGATAATTATTCGATATACAATGAAATACACATATTTAAAAATAAAATTACAAATAATTTTATAAAATAAAACAAAATAAAATTTAAAAATAAAATAAAATAAAATAAAATAAAATAAAATAAAATAAAACAAAATAAAACAAAATAAAACTTGCACCTTGCTTTCGGGCCACTTGTTTTTCTGTTGTGTTTTACTGATGCTGTAGCAGTATCATAATACAGTCAAGCCAACAAAGTACTTTAGTGTAAAAAATAGCAATTTACACTGAAAAAAAGCAGAAAGAGAAAGAAGGAGAGAAACAAGAGGGAAAGAGATTGCAGTGTGAGATAAGGCCGTTTGGCCTACTGATTCTCAGACAGTAGGTTGATGATAAGAATGGCATCTTTCACAGTCAGATCAGCCAATCTGGCCAGGCGTCCGCGGCAGCTTCTGTATTGTGGCGGGAACTTCCAGGTCAGGAGCAGAAGAATGGAGTCAGTGAGTGTGGCAGAGAGGGGGCGAGTCGCTATTGAAGAAGACAGGCTGGGGCGGCAGGGAGAGCGCTGGGTCACGGGAACAGCTCCCCGATCTATAGGCGGCTAAAAAACACCTCTCATTGTTTGGAGAGATCATGTGGCACGGGCTCCTCCTCGAGCGCGTCAGGATCCTTCTGGCTTGAATGTGTGCAGTATCTCTGACAACAAGCCACCTTTATGCCCATCCAGGTAATTACAGACCACGGGTGAGGATCCATTACTGCTGGACGTAGGTAGAGTCCAGGTGCCCGGTCTCTGAGCGCTCATCCATGCTGGGAGAGGAAACCAGGGGAGCGATCAGCCCTGTCCCACTGGCCTGAAGGCATAACCAGCACAGAGGAGCATACTATACTACACTAAAACACAGAGATGGCTTTGTCTTGCCTTTCACACACACATACACTCTGCACCTGAGTTGAGGGCTGTGTGAGGGCGGTAGATAAAACACATGGCACACACTCTGCCAGTGATAAGCATCAATGAGAGGAGTTTTACCATCGCAATGTGATAACTGCAATCTGCACTAACCACCACCATCACTGCACTATAGGCAACACGTAGATTAATGTAAATGATGACACAATGAATCAATATATATTTATATATATATATTTATACATGATTTAATACATTTTATTATTTTACAAAATTTCTATTCTATTTTCTTCTCGTTTTTATGAAAAAAAAAAAAGACTGGTGATCTGACAAAATATTTTAATGTTTTTTTTAATCATTTTAAAATTAATTTGAATAAACTTGATTTAATTATTTAATTATTTAATTTAATTTTTCTATTTTTTTTTCTGTGGCACCTTTTGGCATCTGAGATAAAATCTTTAACTATGTTTTTTTACACTTCATTTATTTAATTGTTTTAAAATAAATGTTTTTTTGAATAATTTAATATCATTAAACAATTGAAATATTTTATTTACTTTCTACTCTATCGTCTTCTGTGTTCCAGAGCGGCATATGAGATAAAACAGTTTACTTAAAAATATATAATTTTCTTTATTTTGGTATTTCTAAGAAATTTTTTATTTGATTTAATTTATGTAACAGTTTTTATTTTGTTTTTTTAACTGTATTTTAATTTATTTTGTGTTCTAGACGAAAAAGGACTCTTTTAGGCATCTGAAATACATTCATAATGGTAAATTCTACAATGAGAAAATGTAAGATAATGCTCCCGACAGAGAAAAGTTTTTACACCATTAAAACCATTCTGCTACATCACAATTCCAAAAAAAAATTACTGACCAAGAAGTGAGTAGCTTCAGTTACTTGTCATATTTGGTACTTTAAATCCATACCCCACCCCAACAACAATACAGACTCAACCAGACGAGCACAAACAAAAACACGCGTCATCGCCCCCAACACAAAGCAAGACACACTTGCAGCTATCAGTCAAGCTTCTTCCAGAACGTGATAGCAAACTCACAACACGCCAGCATCTTTCGTGCACTGTCGCCCGTTCATCTCCCGATCTCCGACGGGCCCCTGTCACCCCGCCACGCCACACACACAACAACTGGGGCCAGGAAGGAAAAGTGCTCTCGTCGAACAAATGACGGGGTGTTTCTGCTACTGAGTCATAACAAAATACAATCAAAAGAGACTTGTGTTCTTGCTCGCTTTATGCTTCAAATAGATAAAGCGCCTCCTGTCTTCTCTCGCACAATACGCTGTGTAGTCTAGCGGGGCCAGGGTGACGCTCCGGGGACCAGATAGGAGTATCGATAATGCTGGCTGCATGTCCGATTGATTTTGGGAAGCTGAGACAGTGGCTGTGTGATTCTTTCTTTCTCCTGATACGCTGTGTCAAGCAGATGGGCGCTGCTTGTGATGGGTTTAGTGTCAGCACACACATCCGGCAGAAATGGCCACATGGAGCTCCCTTAGGGGTGGTATATAACACAAAGGACGCCGCATAAACACACACAGCACAGTAACATTGATATATAATGGCCAGAAGGCTCTGATATCTTCATGTGATCTTTCTGAAGCACTAATGTAAAGACCACAGATCTGTTGCAAACCCTAGTGAGCTGCCTAGCTGTCTACATGTGGTCATATAAAGCTTTAAGCACACATGTCGCACATTTGGGCAAAATCATTTCATTATTACATTTGCAATAGTTTTTATTCACACCTTTTTATGCGAGTCAACATTTGCCCACCGCCAAGAATGTTGCAACGCATTCTGGGATTATCTTCTCCACAAAGGATAATGCAGACTTAGAATGTGGCCAGGCAAGTTGGTATTTAACATTTATTTTAATCATAATTAAATAAAATGTTTAAATACTTTACTATGTAAAGTGTTTATACTATATAATATAATAGTTTTAATGCATTTTATTACAAATTTGTCCAAACACAAAGTGCCAGGGGAAAACAGCAAAACATCTTATTTTCTTTACAAATAAAATCATTATTTTAATTGTATTTAAATGATAGTAAAATGATAAAAGTATATACTGTGTGCACATCGCATGTACTGTTTCTGAGATATAAAAATCATAAGGAAAAAAAAAGAAGATGATTTACAATTTTGTTTAAAAGGGCCAATAATAAAAATTTTATAATTTTAATGAATACATTTTATTTGATAAATTTGTCAACAAATTAAGTTCTGAAGAAAACACCAAACATCCTTTAGTTAGTTAACTATACATTTTATAATATGTAACTAAAAAAGTGTACATATATTATATAAATAATTATAAACACAATTTATTTTATTATAAAATTCTAAATAAAAACAATAAT
>JAUCMU010000027.1:11451252-11482652 GCA_032275025.1 Enteromius treurensis | reverse complement strand
ATATTAAAAAAATAAAAAGTAAATATTTAAATTTTTATTCTGTTCTACAAATGAAGTTCTGGAGAAACCCAAACACCCTTCAGTTAGTTACACATTTATTTCATTATAAATACAAAAACAATCATTATTATTTTTTGTTCTACATTTTTGTCGTAGTAAGTCCAGGAGGAAGAGTAAAAAAAAATTACCATATAAATAAATACTTGCCTTAAAAATGACTTAGGAACAGAAAAAACATTAGCGCTAACAGGCATAAAACTGGGCAAATGGGCGAGACCGTCTAAGCTGGGCCTAAAGAAAGAGACACTGTCCTACAGAACAGCATCAGATCCTCCAGGACAGCCTGAACTAGAGAGAGACATCGCGGTCGAGGAGGTGCGTCTGAGCTCTGCGGGATAAACAGGGCTGTGCGGTCTTTTGAAGGCACAAAGACAAAGCGATGAGCACTGATAAGAGGAGGCGCCACACTGCTTGAAGCCCTGAGAGCTGAGCAATCACACAGACTGATAAGCATCGGCCCATAAAGAAGACTCCGGCAGCTCTCCTCCAGACAGGCCAGAGAAGAGAGAAAGAGAGGGAGGGGAGCTGTGTGTGTGATAAAGATGGTTACTTTCTTTCTTTTAGAGGTGAGGGTTTAAAGGAGGGGAGACGTGAGATGATGACGAGACGCTTTTCTTGACAGGAAGCCACTAGATGCAAAGGAACAGCAGGTACGTCTGAAGACACCACAGAGAGTCAGTGCAATCTCAAAGATGAAACCTCCTGACAGTGCCATGCAGCTAATGTGCGTCTACAGGCCAAGCACTAAACATCACAACAGTCAACACGGCCTACCTTCTACTGACAAACCACATTTCAGAGCGTTGCAAACGCAGTGCTTTGATTTCAATGAAACATGAAAGACTGTGCCGTACACACGTATGTGTGAGCATACGCAGCAAAATATCACTTTGCGACAGAAAAAGAGCAAACAGTGCAGTGTACTTTGATTCCCTGAAATTGATTTTCTCTCTTGTTTTGTTTCGACTGTATAAGTAAATACACGGAGGCTCAAAATGGAGAGAAATTTTTTAGAAGTACAAGCTTTTGTTGATTGGATTATCTTAACATGACAACTGGAGGAAGGGGGGAAAAAAAGAGGAATCAAAATCCCTTTAAACAACATCCATCTAATCTAACGCAAAGGTCACAATAAGCCTTTTTACCAAATGTAGATTGCTGAAAGTCTTTCAGCCGGGTTGTGACGATTTCTATGTAACATATCTTGAAGTTCAACGTGTTCAAATGCTCAGCAAAGAAAGTTGAGTCAAGCTAAAGAGGATACTTGTAGAATGATCACACCGATAACTGTTGTTTGTAATCCAAAAGCTTCGGATCCTGTGGGAAAAACTATAAGAGCAGCCAGCGGTCTTACCTGAGCCGGTATCTATGACTGTCGACTGGCCTCTGCGATCGGCCACCAGGCGAGAGGAACCAGGCATGCTAACGGGTTCGGATCGCACCGGCTGGATCCTGCAACATAACGACAAGACTCCTTCTGATTACATATTTACACCTCATCTGCTTTTATTTAAAGTGACAATGAAATCAAAACTAGCAATGTAGCAAGTTTTTTTTAATAGATTTTTTCATACTAAATAAACAGGTAGATAAAAATGAATAGAGAATGCTAGTGTTAGTGGGTCTTTTTGAATAAAACTAAAACAAGTTAAAGGGTCATATTTGATCATAAATAAAAAGAAAACAAGTATGTAGAATAGAAAAAGAATAGGGCATGCTAGAGTTAATGACAGATTATAGATAAAGCAAATGAGAAAACGAAGGATAGATAAAGAGATGGCAGTGTCTGTACAGTGCAAGTGCTGGTTACAGTTGGTCAGTATGTGTATTTAGTGAATTTCTGTGGTTAGTAACATGAGTCTATGCTGTCACATTGTGAATTGGGTGTTGATGATGGAAGCTGGTAATGTGAGCAGCATTGTGGGTGAATGTGTGTTTAGTGTTGGCACCTGAGGCTGTGCAGGTCCAGGTCGTCTGTGTCGAAATCAAGGAGAGGCTGCTGGGTGTCGCTAGGCCCCTGTGACTGCAGTACAGAGGAGCTGGAGGAGATAACGGTGGTCTGACCCGACGGATGGATGGTCTTGAACTGAAACTGAGGGCCCATCCAGAGTCTCCTGTGAGGGCCGGTGTGGGTCACAATCTCCACCTGTAAAGTATAACACCAATAGAGAAGAGCCCTTAAACTGCTTTTGCAAAAAATTTAACTTCAGCAAAGTGATACATATTTGTGCAAAAGTGATACATGTATATATTTGAATGCACAATAGTCAGGAGTATCTAAGAGGATGGATTTGCATGGATTTTCTTCTTATTTTTCCCCACTCACACAATTAAAACAAATGTGTTCAATCGGCAGACACATGTATACAAAAAACATTTAAATAAATAATAATAATAAATGTTCCTAAAGTATATATTCATATTATATGTATTTCACTTCTGCTGAATATTGCTCTATTAAATCTAGTTCTATTAAATAATCATTAAATATTTTGTATTATTACTGGGGGTGAAGTAGAGGTACCTTACATATAGCATTAAAATAATAATAATAATAACATATTTATTAAAATATTGCATTTTATCTGCATTCCTAAATTTATTGTGATTTTTAAAACAAAGAATGATACATTTGTGATTTCATTTTGTTGTCTTTTCACTTGGCACATCTTCAAAAGCTTATACATGAAAACAATAATATCACGTAAAAACATTATATTGTATAACATTCAATTAAAAATAATTCAAAACAATTCTGTTTATATGGAGTTGGAAAATAGGGAGATGACAACACACATACACACAGTGTGATCAAGTGTCTTTTTTTTTTACCAGCAGTATCAAATCTGGGGAAGGGATGGGGGGGTTAGACAGACGCCACTCTTCCTCCCCAGTGGACCGCATTAACATGGCATAGAAAGACACTAACATCATGAAGCAAGAGAGAGGGAGAAGTGAAGAAGACGACTGTCCACCCAGCCAGCATCCCTCTCTCCTCTTCATTTCTCCATCTTTTCTAAAAAGAGCATGGCATCTTCTGTCCTCTTCCTGTCACATCTGGGTAAATGAGGCCATGTTATGTGCGTGTTTTTTTTTGCTCTGTAGTTAACACCAACGGTGTCGCACAGCCCTGAGAGAAACAGATGCGGTGCTGGCTTTTTTCTGCTTTCGTGAGGGCCATGGCCAGATGTTGCCCCCCTCTGCACACTTTCCGCCTTGAGCCCGCCATATTGCGGCCGCCTCACACCGACAGCACTTATTACAAAGAGCCTGCTACCACAGCACTCACAGAGGACTGTTTTTTATGCTATGTTGCCATAACACATAACAGACAAGCAGTCTAATTGGAATCGCATATAAAGCAGATAAATAGAGCCATCAACAGGGTTTAGGCTGTGTTTAGCCAATAGCTGTCGCTGCAAGTGTTAATGGTGTCATTAGGCAGGCGGGATGTGATGGGGGATGTATGCTGTCGCTAATGCTGGTGCATTAACAACCTTAAGGTTTAAGAGCTTTGGCTAGGGCTGGTCAGGCCACACAAAAACTGCCACACACGCTGGACATGCTGCGTCTGCGCACCTACAGCTACAGATCATAAAACATACAAAAGTCTCAGACCACATTGTAAATCTGGGATTATGAGCCTAATTTAAAATGGGGAAATAAAAGTTTTAAGATTTTGAGCAACTGAAATATTTCATGAGGCGAAATAAATATATATGAAATATTCAATATCCTGATTACTTCTGCACTTAAGTGCTGTTGTTTTTGAGCAGAATACTAGGAATTATTGAAATTGATATAATTTTTTTCTGATTAAAACCATTTTAACTAGTGTTCTTCTAATGCACATGTCTGGATGGATGGACAGGGTTATTGTTATGTTAAAACCGTAAAAAAAAAAATATATATATTAATAATAAATAATAGAAATTAAAAATGTAAAACAATTAAACATTTACAAAATCACATAAAATTTAAATAAAATATTAAAACAAACTCAACAAGTTTAAGATAAATGTAAAAATAGAAATCTAATTCAAAATACTACAGTATTTTATAAATGACACCAGTAACAAGTAATACAAAATAAACAAATACAACAATAAAGTTTGTTTTCTAATAAATAAGCCAATCATGCATAGTGGAGAAAAAAAGGGATAAAAATGTGACCAATGTCACAATGGAGTAAGAAATTATTTATGACTTATACCGGCAACAATTCTAATGCATTAACACTTACCTGTGAGAGCCATTCTTCATCCTCCTGGCCACTGTGATCAGATGCCAGACTGTCATAAGACTCATACCGGGTGATGGGGCCAGGGCTGCCAGGAGGAGCCATTGCAAACACAGAGAAAATAATAAAATATATTTTAGATTAGTTATGTACTAAAAATAAATAGCCTGGCTGCCTGTCTATCATATTTATTTATTAATATAAATATAAATGAATTCATATTTTTCAAGACTATAATATCATATAATAGGTCACAGTCCTAAACAGCAAAAATACGATGACTGTTAGAAGTGAGAGCACGTCATTTTGCTTAAAAACAACAATAAAACATCCACTTAGTAATCAAGATTTTTGGGCTGTGGAAAGCCAGCAAAAATGTTGACGGTATGTTTTGGTATGTGAGCAACAGCAGAACGGATAAAAGAGAGCAGAGCTGTCAGCAGCAAAGACAGCACGGGCAGTGACAGATGGAGCACTTGGAGGCTTCGCTAAGCAGGCGCCAAGTCTTCAGACTAATGTGCACAATCAGTGGTTTCCCTTCCCACCTCCAGGCAAACACATGCCTTTGTTACCAATGTACATAATACAGCAGTGAATAATAAAGATGTCAAGCCCTCATCTGGAGGACACAAGGAGCCCGTCGCTCTTGTTGCCCCTTCTTCTCTCTATCTGTCTCGCAGACATAAGTGCTCACACACCAGGTGTTCAGACACACTTGAAGAGGTGTTCCCGCCAGGTTCATGGCGCAGTCACTACAGTGTGAGTAACAGATACACAGACACCTCCACACGAAGGGGAAATCTGCTCGCTATCCGTCCCACTCAATCACAGTAACACTAGCCGCTGCCAGAGCACGGCCTCCGCTATCCCAGCAAGCTGCATTATGCGGACATAAATCGTAGAGTGACTTACCGACCTCTGATGGGTCAGAACAGAGCCAGACCGTGTTACATCTTAAACACAATCAAGCTCTGGCCTTCCTCCTACCCTCCTTCCAAAGCCCAGGGGGACAATAAGTGTTGACTAATAAATAATTGAAGCGTAAGAACAGTAGCTGGGCTCTGTAGATCAGGTTACAGTGGGTTCATAATGGCCGGGCTTAAGAGGTCGAGGGCTCCTGGACTGTTAAGAGCAGTTTATCTGTTGTGAGTTACCGAGTGTGAGCAACAGAATAAGGATAGGAAACAGGCCCTGACCGCATAAACCCGCAGTATCACAGTCACAGCCGGCTTACAAATTTGCTTTGGCCACCAACACACAAACCATGCACAAATGAGCTTTCAGTTAAATAATGTTTGTTCAGGTGCATAACGGTGTTCGCATTGACACCTGGAAACAAAAGCCAGACGGGGTTGTGCTAATGTTGGTGCTTTTACTGTCGATATTTCCCATGAAGACTTATTTTAATTGACACACAAACACATAAATTCTTATACTAACACTAATGTTATTGATAGTAACACTTTGTTTATGATATATGTATTTTTCTTTTTAATTATATAAAAAAGAAAACATGTGAACATGAAGATATGAATTATTGACATCTGGTAACGCACACATTTTTTACTAATTAATTAGTTCATTCATCATTGTCTGAATTTCAAAACATGCCTATGGCCAATTTTAATGCACATAAAAATCATCAACAAAGGTCTGTGAACATTACACCTAAATAAATGTATAAAAATAAATCAATCAAACATTTTAATTTCATTATTTCTTCAGAAAACCAATCAAATCTGTATATTTAAAAATACATTTATTTACAGTAATATATACATATTTATTATTTATTTAGTCATGTTTATATAGTAGCCAATATGTTAATAAAAATAAGTGAAAATCGAAATATTTACATAAACATTTATCTGTTTATTCATTTATTTAAATGCATTTTTTATTGGTTAGTCCATGGGAAAAACGTACTGTATACTGCTTAAGGCCACTTTCTATATACATTTAAATGTTCACGTAAATAAGGTGCAAGAAGAATAGTGGACTAAACCTTTGCAACAGATGTTTCTGCTATTACTACTGTAATTTTTTTCCTAAAATTATTTTGCAAGGTGTAAGATGTAAAGATGTAAAGGAATGGGCTGCACCTTCCTGTAGCTACAAACGAAACTCTCACACCTTTCCTTAAGACATCTGGGCTCATTCATTAGAGAGCTCTCAGACACACAGCCGCCACTCTCTCTGCTCAACGACAGCTAATGTCGCAAGATGAGGATTCCCTGAGCGTGTTCAGTTGGACCGAAGGAGCGTCGCTGGGCCAGCGCGTCCTTGTTATCTACCCATCATCTGGGTATCATCAGCATTGGCTGGGTAATGCTCCCCTTCCTGAGTGCTGCCAAAGGCTGGGCAGATGGACAGGTGGAGATAGTGACCAAGAAGTGGCGCCACGGTTGCTTTTATCACCAGTCGTGCAGGCTCCAGCTCCTCTGACCCTACCGTCCACATGCTGCATTTTTAATCAGCCAGGTCATCCAATCTAGAAGCAAGACCAGAGCTGTCAATCACAAAGCCCTGCTCGCTGAGAGTCCTCATAGTTTGAGGGTAAAGGCATGCAAACCGCCCCATTCTGAGACTGCTGAGCCTGGGAACGCTTCGCTACTGATGCCCCTCTGATCTCCAGCTCTCTTCCGCCATCTTTCTTTGTATTCGCTCCTTTCAGAGTGGCCTTTTACAAAGTAATTACAAAGAAAACAGCCTGATAACATTAACAACCAGCAAAGGCTTCTTCATGCTTGCATCACTTCCTGCCTGCATTGCTAAGAAGACCTCAGTGTTGTCAGTTAATGTATTCACTGAAACATTTTGAAATAAAACTGTGTGTGTGTACATATATACACACATACAGTGGGTACGGAAAGTGTTCACACCCCCTGAAATGTTTCACTCTTTGTTATATTGCAGCCATTTGCTAATGTTCTTTTTTTTCCCTCAATGTACACACAGCACCCCATATTGACAGAAAACACAGAATTGTTCCTCCACCAGTCGGGACTTTATGGCAGAGTGGCCCGACAAAAGCCTCTCCCCAGTGCAAGACACATGAAAGTCCACATGGAGTTTGCTAAAAAACACCTGAAGGTCTCCAAGATGGTGAGAAATAAGATTCTCTGGTCTGATGAGACCAAGAGAAATAAAATAACCAAGAAGTGGCTTCACAAAAACTCTGTGACTGTTCTTGAATGGCCCAGCCAGAGCCCCGACTTAAACCCAATTGAGCATCTCTAAAAAAAGACCTAAAAGTGGCTGTGCACCAACGTTTACCATCCAACCTGACAGAACTGGAGAGGATCTGAGAGGAGGAATAGCAGAGGATCCCCAAATCCAGGTGTGAAAAACTTGTTGCGTCTTTCCCAAAAAGACTCATGACTGTATTCAATCAAAAGGGTGCTTCTATTAAATACTGAGCAAAGGGTTTGAATACATAGGATAATTGTGTGTACATTCATGAGGGGAAAAAAACTTAATGATTTTAGCTAATGGCTGCAATTTAACAAAGAGTGAAAAATGTAAGGGGGTCTGAATACTTTCCGCACCCACTGTGTGTGTGTATATATATATATATATATATATATATATATTATTAATTATATTAATCATATATTATATATTGATTAATCGCAATTTATTGCATAGAAAATAAAGGTTTTTGTTTACATGTGTGTGCATTGTGTATATTTATTATGTATATATAAATACAAACACATACATGTTATGTTTGTATATTAAATATTAATATGAATACTACATTTAAATAAAATATAATAAATACATAAATGTATATACAGTACATGTAAATATTTTCAAAATATATACTGATAAAAGTGTGTTTTTCTATATATGCATAATAAACAGAACACATACATTTATTGTGCAAACATGCTGTGTGTGTGTGTGAAATTATATATATATATATATAAATAAAATAGGAAGTTTTTAAATATAAAATAGGATTTTAAATAGCCTTATTTACATTTTTCTTTTTTGGGGGGGTTACACTTTGCACTTTTATACTAAAATGCTATTGTCATTACTAAAATTAGATGGAATTTTAGAGTGGAATTTACTAAAATTACAAAAATGTATACACAAATACACACACGCATTTTATTATTATTATTATATTTTTGAGTAAAACAAAAAAAAAACCTGAAAACTTGAGGAAAAAAAACAAAACAAAACAAAAAAAATTTGAAAACCAAAATCCACACACACTCGACACATGAGTGGTTGCTGCTCATGTTGCAACACAACGCAGCAAGCAATCAAAGGTGGCGCATCGAGGGCTGCCCAGCACACTTAGGGCCGGGGGCGCGAGACAAACATGGCCACATGCATATGCGCATACTCTTCTGAGTATCAAGTTGGTGAGGTTCAGCTGTAACAGAAGTGCACGGTGCAAGGATCTCTGGCTTATTTTAATTAGACATTAACGTTAATGCACTGAACAAGCTCATTATGCCTTTCTTTTGCCCCCTGGTGAACTGAATCCACGGCGAGCCGCTGCCATGACCGCTCACGCAGGGCTATTTCATCACTCTGACACATGCATGGTGATTAGACCAACTTCCAGAGAATATTCTACCCGTTAGGCCTAGAGCACTTGGGCTTTAGTGGCAGAGAAGAAATGTGAAGCCTGGCCTGAAGGACCCAGACAGCTAATTACTCATTAATGTTTATGATTATCCAGCTAACGCAACAATGCTCACTTATTCAAGATATATTAGATGTGTGGTCATCCGTGAGCCTTCTGCCCTCAAGTTGCATTCTCTTGCCTTTCATACGTCGACCCAAAGTGCTTGCGCTCTCTATGCACTTGTTATGAAATTGCATGAGTTTTAAACCACACTAATTGGTTTAATCTGAACGCTGGGTTAATTTGGCGCTATGATGAGTTTCAGGGCACAAATGTACTAGCGTGTGACAAAGCCCTGATTCGCAACAGCACTGGAGAAAGAAAAGCACGTCATCAACTGCTACGTCAGAACGGGACCGTTCAAGAACATGCAGACAAGAGAGACTGAGTTTACTTTTCATGTTTCTTGTGTGTCGGTGCACCAATAAGGGATAAAAACAAACATCTCCATCGAGACAGACTACTTACATCCAGCCAGGAGGTATTGATAGTACTGCACAAAGTCTGAGGCCAGCACCAAGGGATGGTTGCTGTTGAAAGGTGGTTGTAGCTCATTCCACTGCGGTGTCCTACTCAAAACAAACACAGAAATCAATTTAGGAAGCGCATATCAAAGGGCCAGATGTATATAACATTCTCCAGCTGAGCTATAATGGACTCAAAACTCTCCGCAGCCTGACGGACCTTCCATTTCTCCCATCTCATGTGGTCCGCACGAGCTACACAGCTCAGTACATACAATCATTTAACATGTACAATCAGATCAGAAAGCCATTATGAGAGCAACCCCTGCCTGTTTCCATTTTCTTCGCTCGGTCACAAGCTTTATTGCATTATGACTGAGCTCAGCGTCTGGGTCGGTGACAAGCAGTGACGTTAATCATTTGCTTGCCCTCATTAAGGCGCCATTTAAGCTGTTTTATGTAAATAATATGACTACAGTGGGTCGTGTCAGGTGCTTCTGTCGAACTGAAGGTGAAGTGTAAGAGCAGGTAAATAGGTGTGGTGCTGAGAGCCCCGGGGCAACACCTGGCTAGATTCCAACAGGCTCTCGGACAGGTGTTCAGCTCCAGAGGCGTGTCGTCGCCTATCTTTTGCGCCGTGCTGATTGGACGAGGTTCCAGCACATGCTCCACCAGATTTCCGTAGCAACTCAGGATGTAGAGAGATTCAACGACAGCCTGCCGAGACTGATCTAACAAGGAGGAAAAGTCAAGAACATGTTATTAAAGATTTTGGTTTGTAACATGACCTTTTTGTGGAACAGATTTTGCAGTTTCAATAATAAACAAAAAAGGAGATGCCAGCAAACTTTTTTTTTCTCCTTTCCAAAAGTCCATTTTTTATGTTACAGTATGTTATCATGTTTCTATTGTGTTTTATTGTGTTAGTTACCTGCATTTTTTATGTTTAACCTAATCAAATAAAAAAAAAACTGCAGTTTGATTGCGATTAATTGGAATGCACAATGAAAAAACATGACTTTTGAAAACTGTTAAACACTGAGTTATCAGTTCTTGCAAATTAACTCTTCCTACACACACACACACACACACACACACACACACACACACACGTGCGTTATATATATATATATATATATATATATATATATATATATTTATATATGGGTGATTCTATACATGGGGGTACATTTGGTGTCCCCACAATAATAAAGACATTATTTTTTCTACATCTTTATAAAATGGTTATATTTTTTAATTATTTTAATTTATGTATTATTATTCTTTAATAATTTTTTATAAAATGACAAGATTTTGCAGTCCATAACAATATAATAATTTATTTTAAAAGTGCGTTAAACAGCTAAAAAAATCATGATTTCTTCTTGTCCGAATTAGTCAGTGTAATTAGTCAATGTGCAATCAAAATATTTTATAGCACATTTCTTTTGGTTTATTAATTTTATTTATAATAGTTAGTTACTTAATTCTACAAAATTAAATTATTTAAAATATTTTTTTTTCTTTGAAAAAATGGCCCTAAATCTCTGTTGCCCTACCATTTTTTGCCTTTAAATTGGTGGAATTATCTCTCAAAATTGTATAAGTTACAGGAAATGATGTAACTTTCACTCACTGATAACATCTGAAGCACTGAAAAGTATCTAGGCTCTCTCTAAGAAAATATTTTAATCTAAAAACTTCTTAGACCAATACTTATTTTTAGAACGTCAACTCTGTTACCACAATATCAAAAGGAAAACAGAATTTATTACTGATCTCACATTGGGTCATGTTTTCTTAGCATTTATGCCAGCAAGTGGAGTTTTTGAATAAATAAATAAATAAAAATGTAAATTCTGTTACACTATTGTCAGCATTGTAAGTCTACTTAGGTAACAGAGTTGACCGTAACAGATGGGGGACACCAAATGTACCTGCAATTATAGAATGAGTTATATATATATATATATATATATATATATAAAAAATTAAATACTGTATATGTGACCCTGTCTCTGAAAACCCTCCTTAAGTCTCAAAATCTAATTTTAAGATAACAAGCTTCAAAGGTTAATTTCAACTATTAATTTCACTACACATACTTAATAATAAAAATATCTATTTTACATTTTCACAGAATATTCTTTAGCTTATAAAGGATGATTTTAAGTAGAAAACAGTAAATTACATAAAAATGACTTTAGGAGGGTTTCCCAGACAGGGTCACTTCTAATTTTCATCAATATTCAAACCACTTAATGTAGTTAAAGCGTAAAAATTATGTCTAAAGCTCAAAATGATTAATTATGTATAAAGCTCAAAATTAGATGTTCATGCACTGAAGGTTGGAAGCCATGTCAAACCTTTCTCTCTCTTCATGTTGGGGTTGGTGATGAACCAAGAGCGGGAAGAGGCAAAGACTGCAGCCACGCAGAACTCCCCACCGCTGGACTTACTGGGGGAGATCTGGGGAGGTGGCTTAGATTTGCTACAACAAACAAACAAACAAAAAAAGAGTCACAAACGAGAATAAGAATACAGAGAGTGAGTGTGAAAAAGAAAGAAAGAAAGAAAAGGAAAGACAGACTGTTTTTGGGTTTAAGGAGTAAAACAGGAAAATTAAAGTCACATTACTGAAAAGAAAAGAGACAGTTGGGATGTAAAGAATCAAGACAAAATTTCCTGCATATGAATGCAATCGCTCAAGTTTCAAATAAAAAGTGCACATCCACAAACAAAATACTGGACTTGTAAACAATAAACATAATACATAATACAACCACACATTAATACTTCATGCAAGTAAAAAAAAAAAAAAAAAAAAAAACTTAATTAGCTTATTATTTAACTGCCATTTTCTTAGTGTTTTATGATGTTTAATAGTTATCTGAAAGACACAGTATGTACACATATGTTAATACACAAATTACTTTAAATTTGCAGTCAAATGGATATTATTACAAATATTGTCTTTAAGAGAAATTTAATTTCACTTCACCTGTATTGGACAACTTAACCATAACAATAACTTTTATTTAGCAAGCACAATTTTACCGCGGTTGTCAAAACCAGAAAAGCACAAACCGGTCTCTTATATTTCTGTTCAGTGAATATGAACACGTTGTGAAAGCTTAACCCATACATATACACTCCAAGAGTCTGTATCACATAATGGCTGTCATTCGCGTATAAAGCAGCTTCAAATGGAAGCTTTTAAGCTGCTTTGGAAGGCCTCATTTTAGTCTTGGCATTTTCGGAAAAAAAAAGGGCCTACTGAATTATTCTTTACGCCAGCAAGTTTTTGAAAAATCCAAGGAGAAAAAAAGGTCATGAGCTGAGAGCTAAGGATTCGCATGTGGAATTCATCCTAGAACAGAAGCCATGCGGTGTCACTGTCCGACTACCACACTGTAAAAACCTGCCCTCAGTATCTCAAACATACAAGAGACTCCCAAAACACTGACTATTGGCTGTTTCACACAGAACCACACGCCAGATACTGTCAACCATGCAGAGATACTCTCTCCAATACACACAAATGGATGTGAATGGGAGCTAAAACAACAAATTATCAGGAGTTTCGATTTACGCGTTATATATAGAGATTATAAAAAAAAAAAAATTATAAAAAAAACTGACCTATACATAATTCTACAATATGAAAAATCATCATCAGTTAAGTGAATCCTCAGCTGTAACTATACATGCATCTCAAAACACACTTGTGCTATTCACACAGAACACATTCATGCATTCAAAATCACTTACAAGAAGAGACACGACATCCTAAACAGAGTACACAATGCGCAATATGAATAAAGAAAACGGCAAGAAGATAAACACACTCATTTCTGAAGCCATTTTTTGTTGCATCTTTTAGTATTTTCTTCTTCCAAAATGTATTTGATATACAATATTATCATTTTTACTGCATGTTAATCAAATAAATGCAGTCTGGATGAGCATAAGAGACCAAAAATCAACCCTATACTTACTTGAGCGTTATTACTGTATATATTATATCGTATCAAAGCCAAATAAAATCATTAAACAAATAAGGAATTTACTTAGCACTTTACTGTATACTGATGTACACCAAAAGTGGAGACTCTCCTCAAACAAATCAAATGGTTAATATATTTTCTGAATACAATTACTGGTAATGTATAACCTGTACATGCATAAACCCGATTAACATCTGCAATGTAATTGAATTTTGTTTTCTATTTAAAGATAATATTTAATCCCAGAAATGTTCCATTGGCCGCAGACACCGCCTTTTAGTTTGCAAACCCCTGATATATATGATTAATTGCTATAAATTTGATTAATTCATCAGCCTATCATGTAATTCATTCAATTCAAATATGGAATCGATTGAAAGCCCTGGTCATTATGCACTGAAAGGGAAGATAACTGCAAAACAAAACTGCCGATTGTAATGAAATTGTTGTAGACCGTGGAGTCTGGACTGAGAGTTAATGTGGATGAATTGTCCAGTGTTTGAACCGGGACTCTTCCAGCCTTGCATTACACTAATAGGTGTTGAGTGACCTGTTGCTGAGCTGCACTCTCACTCTGTCACTTCCCTTAAAACTGTCATCAAGTCGTAAATTACGCTTAGGATGAGGAGTGATGTTGACATCTTTGTTTAGCCGACACCAGGCGAGGATTGCTGGTCGGGAAGGACTAAAGACAAAAAAAAAGACAAAGTACAGAAAAGCGAGGAGAAATATTGGCACGTGTTTATTGGTGTTGGTGGAGGTGAGGTGAATAGCTAAATATCCGCGCTGATGGGGAGATACGAGCGGTTTGTCAGTATGACGCCTTGGCCAGGAGCAGCCGTGAACGTCTCGCTGTCTGTCAGGGTAGAACAGGGGACACGGTGATAAACAAACAACCCAGTCAGCTGCCGCAGGATTTAAAGAGCAGAGCACAGCAAAGTGCACGGCTTCCTTTCTCCTCCCTCTAATAAAACCAGGAATCCCAAGTGGGATAACGAGGAGAGAAGACAGCAGACATTTTGATAACCTCAAGTCTCTTCAGAAACGCCGCTTGCTTTGCTCTGACCATTTTTCCGAAGAAAAACTGTAAAGGATGGGCACGCAGATGTTCTTAATAACAAAACCAAAGCAACCTCAGTGCGACTAAACGTTTATTCCTCTGAAATCACAGGCTGACACTGTCCGCGGCAAATCTGAAAGGAAATTGTATCCGTTTCTAAGTGCTTTGCATAATAAATCTGGAAATATCCTTTCGAAGGTATATAATGTCATGCCAGTAATGATGATGAGACCGAAAACACTGCAAAGAGCCAGTCTCACAGTTAAAAGCTGGCTTAACTTTGAGCGCTCATCTCCATAGCGGCGGGACTGAAGTTGGCCAACTATGGTAAAAGCTCTTTGAAGAGGCTTTGGTCAGCAGATGATTTGGTCGACATGTTCTTATTTGAGTGCACTTTACACTTGCATCTGAATTTCCTTGAAGCGACCGCTGGAGTTGGTTTGTCTGTATTTGAAATCACTCTTTTCCTCTGGGTCTCACTTAAAGTGGCTGGTATGACTCAAGCTGCAGTGATTCAGCGGGCCATTTGAGCGAACGGATTATTCGAAATAAATATTGGCATGGGGAGAGGCTTACACAAAAATGTATCCGAAAATCAATAAATTATGAAGCATAAACATATTTAGGGAGATGGAGGAGAAGAGAAGACAGACGTTACTAAACAGAAGCCAATTTTGTCTTCCCCCTATTGGCATTTCCCCTGCTGCTTCTGGAGTGTTTTTTCCTCTCTCTCTCTCTAACTAATTCACTGAAAAGACTCCTTGCATGTCATTTCCACTTTTAATTTAACATATGAGGACTCTTGACGTGAGCTAATAGCTTTTCCTCAAGGGCATAATTCAATCTGTGATGTCCACCATCAAAGCCCGGCCACATTACAGTCCCGGCCACAGACGAGGCGCCATCAGGGGGAAGGCGGCCCCCCATTTGTTTTCAAACAAATGCAATGGCGGGCTTTAAATGACAAAAAAAGAGAACGGATCTCATTTGAACTTATCAGGGGACTTGCCGTGACAAGCTGACCATATGGTTGGTGTACGTCAGCCAGAGGAGCCTGTGTTACAGCGCTCATGAAAGGGTCGTGCAGAATGTAGACATTTCTCTCAACGTCACATTTATTATCTCGCAGCAGCTTTTCCTTTGGGCACACGGCCACAGTCCACACACACGCTGTGGTAGCCATTTGGGAGGCCGGCATCAAACGCTATAAGAGAAACAGAAACTTTTCCCCTCCATTTCCAACGTTCCAGCTCATTGGGATATCGTTGAGGAAGGTGCTTGATTCGGCATGATTTCCTTATTCCTTAGAGAGATGCCGGAAAATATGCGTTCCCCAGGTGTGAGTGCAGCTGTCTGGTATTTTACGAGCTGCCAGGTTTTGAGGTTTGTGATGGTTGTTCTTCTTCGTTATGAATGGAGGACGCTTGCAAAAATAAAAGCAGGGAAAAAAAGGTGAACGTTTTCATAACCTACGTCAATCAAAAACATTGATGAACTACACAGGAACTCTCGGTTATTTAGAAAACAGAGCATATCGGTAAATTCGGAAATAAATAAAAAATACATGATTTACTCCTTTTAGAAATACATTTTTAGCATAACGTGTAACCGAAAAACAAATCTATGGACTGAGTAAACATCAATTGTCACATATTATATAAATTCTGATTCTTAGAGCGTATTTTTATAACATTTTTAGTCTTTTTCTCGTTCTACTGTTGGTTTAATTAAATATAATTTACTTTATGTCTCCTGAGCTGTTTATAATAAAATCTCGTGTTCCGCCTTTCGTATTTGAGCTTCAATTTTCCATCTTGTTCCTGCGTGGGAGTGTTTTGTTTTGGAACACTTGAGGATTCCCTTAATACTTCCATGTGATATTAAGCACGCTGTTCACTTCTCTAAAAGGAAAAACTAATTAACATTTAATACAGTATCTAAATCAATCACATTATTCCGATGAAAAGCGGAGCTCCAGTTGTGTCCCGCATTAACGGGCCTAGCCCAGTCAAGAGGAAGCTATGGGGAATATTAAGATTTATCATGTTAATAATAAGTCTTTGAAACACATACGTCCTCTGAGATCACAGTACAGCGGCAGAGGAAAAAGATCTAATTAAAACGTATGCGAGGATACCACAACAAAAGCTGAAACCCAAGCCAAAGGAAGGACAGCAGCACATGCGATTCACATATTTTGGGGGGATGTGAGGGACGCTGGGAAGCCCATTTTGCTGAGATTCAATCTTCAAAGCTATATATATATATATATATATATATATACACACACACACACACACACACACACATAAAACGTTTTCCTGCTTAATTCTTACCTGTCATTACCTTAATACAGTATTTGCCATAAAACCATGCATTGGTTCAAAAATAATCACACCCCCCTTTTGATAGTGAAGTAACTTTCTGACTTTGAATCTGATAAAAACTTCTGTTTTTAACCATGTACACTCAAGCCAATGATTATACATTGTCCAAATAAAATTGTCACATCAAATTAAAGGGTGAAGAAGATGAATGACTGCAACCGCATTGCACACATCTGACTCAACCATCGGCCAGAGCGGTGTGCGGCACACCGATCATCTTTTCACCCCTTTTCCAAATGTCACCAGTCAATAAAATCATAACGACAACAATATGAATGTAAACACAAAAGCATTTTTTGAATAAACAATCTCTGTCGTTTGTTTGGGAAAAAACGAAGCAGGAATGGAACGAACGCTTTGAAGGGAAGGTTCGTTTAAACCGCAGGATGGACTGACAAACAGAGATCTCTGATGTTTTCTAACGTAGCAAAACATAATATTTTGCGATGAATTCTAGAACAAAAAGTCTTTTCTCTCTCCCATGAATTCGGCGACATTGACTAACTTAAATGCCTAAAGGCATGCTTATGACCAACAACATATTGTAATTCACTAACGCTCCTCTCACAGTAGATCTTTCTGTACAGTACTTTTCAACAGGCAGTACTTGAACACAAATAAAGCTAGCAATTACAAAAAATACACAAAAGCCAAACAGCAAATCCACATACAGAAACAGAACAAAAAAAGGAACAGTAAAAAGCACATCCTTAGGTTCTCCCCACAGCGTGCTGGAATAAACTAAAGAAGAAGAAAAAAAAAAAAGACAACTCTTCTTGAAAACGAATGAAAGATGGAATGAACGCAGTCGTTTGCTAAAGCGAGGACAAAGCATGCTGGGAGTGAATTGGAAAAACTCACCATGGAGTTTTAATGGAAAAACATCCAGCCCCAAAGAGGTAGGGTCTTCATGAAGGGACAGATACACAGAGATAGATGGGAAAAGCATTATTATTGAAGTTAAAAAGCCATAAAAATAGTGGGTTTTAACATTTTTTTTTGTACTAGACCAGTACAAAATAGCAATAATACGACTCAATTCTCATCAAACGTCTATAGTAAACTCCATTGGTGGTATTTAGGAGGGACATGGGAGACATGAGGTCAGTTTCTTCCAGTATGACAGTTCAATACAAGTTCAAGAGTGGTTTAATTGAAGTAAGATGCTGTGGAAGATGCTGTTTTATGCTGAAGGGTTAGTAGAGAGGAGAAGTGGGTCCCTGATCTACAGCCAGAGCAATGGATGACCGTAAACATTTTACAGCCAATAGTGTTTCCCAAAAGCAATAAAAAGGACATGAAATCCAACTCTGGCAGAAGAAGTCGTACACTCTGCGGCACTTTGGATGAGTTAACGATTCAGTAGGGGTGAATCACTGTCTGTGAAACAAAACCGTACAGTTTTACACAGACACCGAATCTTTCTCATTGGCAAACAGCTATGGTGAAGATTTTCCCGGATCAAACAACTCACGGCGAGAGAGATGAGTAATGGTCAGGCTGAGTTTAACTTATAATTGCTATTGTGTTTGACATCCTGAATAATGAATGAATCATATTCGTGCACAGGGCTTAAGATACTCAAACATCACGGCCAGAGCTAAACAATCAAACCGGTGGGTTGCTTAGTTGCGTCTCAAGTGGCACAGAGTGAGACACTTCAGCTGAATGGACTCAACAAATATCCAGCTGTGAAAATGGATGGACGCCACTGCTAAATTAATGTGTTCCCATGGAGACGGAAACATGTTAAACCTGGGTTTGTTTAGCAGCAGCAATGATCGCTTCGGTGCAACAGTGAGCTGTCTATAAAGGATTAAGGGGACACATTTGCATTGAAATAAGTAGGACAACACTGTACTATCAATCACATGACACGCTCATGCACTTCTAATAAGATCAGACCTGACTGCAAACCATAACAATAACATAAAAAGCAAGAGAAAAAGCAGATTTCATCCAAATCCGTAGAGTGCTTTGACGGTCTTTATTCCTGAGAAATGTTTACAGGAAGAAAAAAAAAAATGCCTGCTAACAGGAAGCAAGAAGTCATATGATGACAGTCAGTGGGCGTTGAGGGCAACAACCCCACTTCAACAGAATAATCTTTCACACGTTTATCTCTCTTCTTTCAGTGAGCCTAATGCTGCACATCCAAAAGGCACTAAAACGATGTGATTTCAGCAAATGCTTACACCGTGACATGTCACATGGCTGGGTAGCACCGGAGCTCTTTAAGCTATTCGTACGGTCATTATGGCACTATGAGACAATGGCCCAAAAGCAGCTCAGTTCACGTATTACACTAAGCCTACCACATCTGTGAGGTCAGATCCAGCCATCCACCAACACACACATTCACACTCTATTAAATAAGAAAAGAGCAGCATCACTGGTGGGGTGTGCGAATCATCCCAATGATTCAAATATGTTAAACATGTTTTTATTTCTTAATTTTCAAAGCGTATGATTTAACAGCTTTTTGGACAAGCAAGCAGAGGAAGTAGCAACAACTGAGTATACGGCTATTATTCCGTCCACCTAGATGCATTGAATTGTGTATATAAAAAGACATTATGATGAAAACAGTTACAGAATAAACTCACATCAAAAAGTCATGTGACTGTTTCAGCACATATGTTAATGTTGTGTTAATAATTCTAAACCACATGTCATCAAAACAAATTGGTATTATCACCCACAACTGAATTTCCGACCACCACAAGATAACATGACAATGTTTGTTATTGCATGTGTAGTTTGTGCACTCTGGCACTTTCCAATGTAAAGTGACATCAGCACCTCTTTTGCCCCCTAAAGCCTCAAAATGTACATGTAAAAGAAATTAAACTAAAACAGGAATTTGCAGGGAACTAAAAAGAAAAAAAGAAGAAGAAAAAAAAACCTCAAGGGGCTCTGGCACCTCATTGTTGATGTTAACCACACACCACTAAGAAAGATGATCTATTATTTTTTTCCATAAAATATGCTTCTTCAAACCCCATAACTATGCTATTTCCTGTTATAGTCAGTATTGCAAGACAAGAATAATTCACCAAAACAGAGATCATTCGGTCATGACAAAACATGGCAAGCATTGGTGAGATTCACATCCTTTTAGCACCATCACTACAGTCTAACTACATCAATATTCAAGTAAACATGGTCTAAAAATGGCACTAGGCTGGATGATGAAGTGACTCTGGAGAAGGAATTAAAGTACAAAAGGAGGTTACTCAGTAGAAAGGTTACTCATCACTCAGCAGACACACGGAAAAGGGGAGATGAAGTCATCAGGGCTGATATCAGAACTCATTGCGCTGGCTGATTTGACAGCTGAAATCAGGAGAACAGCTGAAGTGGTTCACAGAAAAGAAGGCCACACGGTGACACAGCTCCTGGAACCGCACAGTACATTAAAACAGTGCAAGACACTCACACTGCTGCTGTCTCACCCGAGAGGACTAGACGCTTCTCAAGACAAGACTTTTCAGATGAGCATTAATACTGAACTACACTGGAATAAAAAGATCTAAAAGTCTGAAACCGGGGAATAACAACTGGAACATTTGTACCTTTTGTGTCCTAGCCCAATTCCACTTGTTTACAGACTGGAGGGGGAAAAAAATTTAATAAAAAAAAATCTAACTTGATTAGCAATGCAGGCATTAAAAAAATCATCAAGGATGAACACAAAATGCTTTTAAGCACTTATTTTAATCAAAAAGGGCATTGTAATTATTTTAAAAACTGTTAAAATAGATTCTATTACTGACCTATTAATATCACTTGTATTAGCGATGTTTATCTCTGACAGTTAATACTTTCTCTGTTTCCTTTTATTTTTGTCTCTTTATGCTCTTTTTGGACTCTTTTTGTTTGTGAATCTAGTTCATGCTGAAAATTCAATATAAAAAAAATTACTTATAAAATTTAAAATATGGATATTTTTCTTACAAATGGGAGGCGTGCTTTATTTAACTACTGGACTGTTGAACAAAAACACCCAACTACTCCCATTCTAACGCTTGGAAGAGCAAGGATCATTTTTAATACAACTCTGACTGGATTCGTCTGAAAGAAGAAAGTCAAAAACATCTACAGTAGGATGCCTTGGGGGCGGGTAAAACTTGAGCTAATTTTCATTTTTGGGTGGACTAACCCTTTAACACCACTTCCACTAAAAGTCACTTAAATCAAAGCTGGGTTAATACCCAACATGGCTCCCTTGGTAAATAGTTAGAGCAAAAATAGTTGAAAAAAACTAATTTTCTCCCGCACCAGCTCATTTGATACAGCCACAACGCCAAACGTCCAGTTGCATTATTACAGAGACTCTGTCTGCAAAGAGGACCATCTCCCATGTGGTGGCCAGGTCCTCTGCCATTCCCCAGCCACAGCTCTGAGTGCTGAACATCTGAGGGTAAAGTTTTTTGGGCACGTTGATGGGCAAAGGGAATATGAGCGGAGACAGGTGGGTGCGGGGAAACAGCTGACTGACTGACTGACATATACATAGACACACAACACGGTTCAGCACAACATAGAACATCTCTCGTCTGCCTCCACATATGCTAGCCTCAGCTAAGGAGGGAAAGCTAAGGGATGAACTGGGACTGGACTCGAGGACAGTGACGTCTACTCTGTCACAATGTAAAGCCTTGGACTCAGCATGTCTGTTGAAAAAGGTAGATTTAATGGGCACACGAGAGCATATGAGGTCTCCAAAGCGAGAAACTAAAGCAAATGCAAGGCTGAATTATTCAAACCGATGCACCCTTGATGACTCTTCTAATCAAAACTAAACGAGCGGGAGCCCTTAAAAATACCACATCGCAAAGTGTTCTGCATGACAATGAGCTGCATGGCCTTGAATAAATCGCTGTATTTAAAGTTTACCCAATGTGCCACTGTTTCGTTAGCGAATTTCCCATTCAAACTTTGCATTTAAATAAAAATAAACAATTGAAATAAGTCATAATTATGTTTAGTCAGTATGTAAATGCCCACTGCAGTCATGGATATGGCAACCGGTGTTTACCGGCGTGTTCATGTTACATGGAGGGCGACCGCATGCTGTGTCCAGTGATTGTAATACATCTGGGTTGGGAGCTAACGACCGAGTACAGCAAAGATCCATATGCGGGAGAATGCAGGTTTGCATGTTTGTGTAAATTCAGGCAATCATCTGGCAAATGACGGTTTGATGACACTTTAGTGCTTCAGCTTAAGTCAAGAGTTCATGCAAACTCATGTCATGTTTCAAATCCACGACACAGTTCTCGCAAATTAGAAATGCTATTGCCAGCAATGGCTGGAGCGTTTATGGGCTTGACATATGCAGATAGCCTAGCTAAACTGCTCAACAATTGACAATGTAGCTTGCTCTGTGAAACGTCTACCAAAAGGCATAAGCCAATATGTTACTACCTATATTAAGCACCTTGTGTCTTAAAATGACAATGAAATTTCTATTGAGACCTCTTCTTGCCTTGAATTGACGACACACCAAATGGCAAAAAAAAGTTGGTTATGGCCCGAAAACTGCCAGTAGGTCAAATAAGTAGCAGACTATATCCAGTCAGAATATAGCTTCAAGTTTTAGCATTTCATTTTCATAGTTAAATAGAAACTTCAGTTTCACAGTTATGATTTTTAAGAGAGACTTATTTGCCGCCTTCAGTTCGAATTCAATTGTTCATCTAAAATTTTTATAAATCATGATTTGTATTGTGTTACAGCATTAAACGGCTCATGTCAATGCCTTTAAGTGTTTTAACAGTGTGGAGAAACCCACCCAGTGCGCTTGGTGATGGTACCCAAGGTCATCGGCTGCTTGATCTGAGCCAGCGGAAGCACGACCGTCAAAGTGGGTAACGCAGACAGCCGTGGGTTACCCATGTTGTTGTTGGTGAAGTTGTTGAAGGATTCTTGACTGGTGAGTTTGGCTATGAAAGAAAAGAGAGAAAAATTAAGAATGTGAGTTTGCATTTTTTTAAACAAATCCTTTTTTTAGGAAGATGCATTAAAAAATAATCAAATAAAATTAAACGCAACTATGAATCTTAAGTGAGATTTCTATTTGCTGTTTTAAACTTTCAATTCATTAAAGATTCCTCATGTCTTAAACACTAATTCACATTAAAATGATTTCTGAAGGATCAGTGACACTGATGCTAAAAATGCTGGACGGACAGCCTTCCAGTCATGCTAAAACACGCATGATGAATTCATGAGATAGCAGAAACCAACAAAAAAGATGTTTCTACTGCTCCCCCCTTAATTATCCACGTTTAATCAGTTTTTGTGTGTTGCTTTTCATTCTAAATAATACTGAATCAACTTGATATATGCTTCCATGCACTTCTTAAAAAAAGCAAAAACAATATAGTGCAGATGTACGTTACACAAATATTCCACACAAAGTTCAAGTGCTGCTTTTTGTGTTTTTAACTCTTTTTTCCTTTTCAACATACAATATTTCAGACCAGCCCAATAATCTCAGCGAACATTTTCCTTGCTTCCATTGTATTATCTTCAGGAAGAGGGTATTCAGGGGGTCGGAGAAATACCTGAGACACAAAACAATGATTATCTGAGGGCAAAAGCGCTGAGAGCAGCCGTGCCACAGTGTTGGAGGGGTTTTAGATCATTAGCCAGCCTCTCTGTGTCTCTCTAATACCCAGAAACGCTGTCTTTGTGCTTAACCAAAGAGAGGCCATTTAGGCCTCATGGCCCTCGATAAAGGCCTGCTTTGGCTGGAGACATTACACAAACCCCTGCGCCATTCCACACAGGGCCCGGATCTTAAGGGCCCTTCACATTTCAAAACCACTACACCCCAAGCACAGCCACCTTTTGTGTGCAAGGGCAGCAGAAAAGAAAAGGAATTTGAACAGGAAGCAGCCTGAAAACCCATAATGGTGCTTCTGATGGACAAAGACGAGGAGTAGAGGAAGAAAAATCTTAATGAATTTAGCATCTTTCCAAGAAGGACATACTCAGTCTAGGCGCACTTTTTAACCCCCACTAAATCAAACCCCGACTCGCCCGTGGACACGCACGCAAACAGCCAGCGTCACAGCGGCAAAGTTTAAGCCCTCCGAAAGCAGACGCCTCGCACGGGATGATGTGAAACTCAGCCGCCGCATGACGTCAACCCGAGTGTGGCAGGCTTGGCCGAAACCCTCAAGAATGGCACGTCCGAGAGCGGCAAGGCGCCTGGCCAGTCAAAACGATACTGCTTATGGAGCCGTCATTTGATTAATGACTCATGTGTGATGGCCTGCGCAGTGATACATGACAAGCCAATGGAAAGAAGATCCATCAATGCAAATCCACAGCCGTCGCAGGCCTAACTCCAAGAGGCCGGCCGGGTCACCCTCTGTCACCTGACCCTTCTGTTTGAGCTCACTCCGCTCCATTTGCATTTTCTTCTAAATGGCACAGACCTGGTCGCCCTGTCACTGATATCTTGTTTTTCTCCCCCAAGCTGTTCTATTTGCATCTAATAAAGCAATGAACACAAGCGATCCATCTAAGCTGATGCTTTCCATTCGTTATTTGCTTCATTTGCACACATAAACCTAAAAAAACAACAATGGTACGCAAACCTCATCCTGTTTTATTCGCATCACCACCAAAGCGAATTGAAAAAAAAAAAATGCAACCTCGAATGCCTCCAACCAACGCGAATAACGTTCCCTGGGACAGAATATCGTAGGTCGTTCCAAAGTGTCAACCGCTGAAAAATCGCCAGGCTTTAGGAGCATCTGTGGAAGACTTGAATTCCTAGAAAAAAGCTGCGCTTTCTCGATTTGGGAATACTTTGATATATTCTGTTTCACCCATTCATGTCTTTTGCGCTCGTCCAGGTTTCCTAGACATGCTGCTGTAAGAGCGTAGTTCACAGGAGGTAGGAATTAGGACGAGAGGGGAGGAGGAAAAAAAAAGAGGGATGAGTGGAGAGGAAAAGGAACAATGGCGGTACCGCCGCACTCAGGGGGAAGGTGCAGTCATGTCAAGTTTGCCAGTGCCAATTCCCAGAGCTATCATTATTAAAATACACACTTTCAAAGGAGGAGTACTACAAGTGGAAAGGGGGGGGGAAAAGGAAAGTAAGTAAAAGGAGAGGCCAGAAAGCGCCGGATAAAAGCAATCCCGGTGGACAAAGTGAAAACAAATTAAAAGAACCATTATAAAACACAGATGCTGCAAAGAAAATAAACTTCACAAGATTTATTGTTTTCAGAAGAAATCAGACATCGGTGGAAAAGCCATTTCTGGTAGCCTCTGCTTTTACAGTATCTGCTCGCTGCTATTTTCAGGCTTGCATGGGGTCAAGCCAGCCTATGTGAAAATGGCCAACTGCCAGTCTTTTTCCCAACCGCCAGTGAGTGAGAGTGCTTTTAAAGTGACAGCAGGTTTTTTTTTTTTTCTTACTAAGATTTTGGTTTGTGCGGCATCCACTTTAATGAGCAGAAACATTATATGAAACTTCCTGCTATTACCAGACATCGTGCCGTACGAGTATTTTCACCGTAAGGCTTCAAACTGTATTATAAAAAGGTGCATTTTCCGTTTCCCCTGATGTGCTGATTTCCCTTCAGAAGCCGCCGTGTGATTACAAGCCATTACATCATGCCTGAAATTATTCACTGCTGTATAATGGCAATATACGTAGTTATCAAAGAAAACGTGAAAGCATTCAAGCGTGTAATTTATTAACCAAACTACATCCGAAGGTCTTGCTACGAGGCTGTCTGAAATCAGATCCAATAGTTTACAACATGTCAGCGTTTACAGCTCATCAGAGGAGCACCTTGGTGACAGTGGGGAATCTACACTCTTGTGTGGCTCAGATAACAGCCTTACTGAAACCATATGTGAGCGAGTTTGTTTGCAAGGCAACGTGTGTGTGAGAGGATGTTTCACCTCAGACGAGCAGACTTTGCAAACGGTGCATGAGAAGATGAACAGGAAGGCATCCGCGGACTCAATCAATGCACCTCGGCATGTGGCTCTGATCAGGAGCACGTAATCTGATCATGTCAATTTACTTATGGGTAAGTGGGAACCGTATTCTCTCCTCCCAGTCATGAACGCTGCAATGTCATTTCAGACATGTCTAAATGAAACCCTATGCTGGTCCGTCAGAGGAAAAAGGAAATGTTTTAGTGAATAAGCTCAGTTCAAAGCACCAGGATGTCAATCAACTCGCTGCCTGATAGCGTCGTAATGGCTATAGACACTGAGGGGCACACGGCACCTCCAATATTCAAATCAGCGGTGGATGAACACGGGTTTATAATGGCTGATTCTTAAATTTAATGCTGCTCAGATAAGAATCAGTGGTATCACTTATAAGAATAACCCAAAAAATACGAATGACTACTGTACATTGGGAAACTGATTTCTAATAAATTAACATGTAAAACAAAAAAAAGGAACTAATAATAATACAAACTATCCTATATTACTACAAATGTTAATTAAATAGTGATTTTTTTTTACCTAAAAGATATAAAATTATACATTTTATGGCCTGTAAAAAAAATAAATAAAAAAAGTGAAATGAGCAGCGTAATCCCAATGCTGCAGCAGCTGAATGAAAAGGAAATGTGGGAGAATTTCCTGTTTCTTGTGCCCGTGCCATGGACGTGTTAAACAGCTAAAAAACAGTTAAAAATTGTTCTAGCCTACAAATGTTGATAATTAAAAACCCCTTTTCCAAAAGCACACTAACATTGTAATCTTACCCTGCCTAGACCTAGAGTACTTTTTTCAAACTCATTAATATAATTAATATATCTACCACATAATCAACCCTGCGGAACTGCCAAAAGTTCATGATTACAACCCAAAATTACAAACCAAAGGAGGTTTTAGCTGGTAGAACCATGAAGAGAGTATAATATCAAATAATTAATACCATATTATTTAATATTATTAATTAATATCAAAGCATCTACAATAAGAAATTAAAAACAAGACATCCCATCATGACTAGTCTTGATTTGACAATATGGCAAAAACACCCATATCCAACTGCTGTTTCAGCCACAAATTAGGCAATTTAATCCATTTCTTTGCTTACCATAAAAATATACTGTACAAACAGAAACATATCAGTGTTTTCATTTCCTCAGTGCAGTTTGTGGTTTTGGTTACACGTAAAAAGAAAAAGAAAAAATATTTACTCCTTGTAAAAAGTAGTCAACCACTAAAGCTTATAAAGCACATCTTAATGAGATTATAAATATATATACATATATATATATATAAACAACATAGAGAATTATTAATATTTTAAGTAATCATATCAGACTTGCTGACAGCAAGAGGAGGAATGCTGCGTTGCATCAGGGTACAGAGAAAATTTCACTGTGGGACAGTGCAGGGTCTCAGGTCATGAGAAGTGTCAAAATCACATTTCCTCACAGTGGGAAAGGGCAGCACATCATCATGGCTCACTCTGCCTGATAAAGACACACCAGCCCACTCAAAAAGTTTTCGCATGAGAGCGAGACAAAAAAAAAAAAAAAACATACCAGGCCACCCAGGCCAAACAACAACACGGTCCCAATGAAATGTTTACATTCACCATGCCAGGGGAAAGACAATGCTGCAAGTAAAAAAAGTGAAAATGGAAAAGGAAAAGATCTTCTTAAAAGAAAAAACAAATACAAAACAATTTAAGTAATTAACAAAAAAAAAGAAAAGAAAGAGGGAAAAACCTAGTCAAAGATAACCAATAAAACCCCTTAACAAATCATTTATCTTTAAGGCATTAGTTGAAGAGGAAGTAGTTGTTTGCTTTTAAGAGGAGGCCATTCATAAAATTCAGGACAAACTACATAGTAACTCCGGCCCTTTTGCTGGATTAGATTCATATCAAGACAAAACGTAGAGGCATGATTCAGGCCTAAGTATTTTTCCTCTCTCTGCCAATGGAGTGAAATAAGGTCCTACGTTTGAAACCGGCCTGTCGACAAAAAGCTGAGAACGTAGTGCCACACAGAGGCCTGGAACGGTACTGTTCTCGGAAACAGGACAAGACTTTGTAACCAGAGTAATAAATCTTCAGGATAGGGAGTCTGAATGAGACCGTACATGATGCAGAGTTGTGGTATGTTAAAACAAGAGCGGCGCTTTGATGCCTGGGCTGATTGCACGTCTGTTGTTTTGTGAGCGGAGGAGCTGAGCTTTATCTTTGAGAGCCGCTGTGAAGCTGTGATGGAATTTAAGAGTGTGTGTGTGCCACAAACAAGGGAGGAGGCAGTTTGTGATTACAGAGAGTGTTTGCTAGCCCTGCCCGTACAGATCAGATCAACTCATCTGGCTGCATGTCCGACAGACACACAGACAGAGAGAGAGAGAGAGTAAACAGAAGAGATCTGATAATTGTAAATGATTCAGCACAGTACTCAGTGACTGTGACACACGCTTTACCACCACAAAACTTAGAGTCTTCTCTAAAGGCACTACAGCCCAACAACAAGCAACAAATGGAAGATGCATATTTCATTTGCGGATATATGTTATACACAAATACAGTGATCTGAGAGCCACGAAAAATGACTCCACTCCAAATTATGACATTTAAGTGAAAACGTACATATTTTAATATAATGCAAATTACATAATCATTTAGGTCTATAATTTTTTGGAAATAGAACTGCGGTTTAAAGAAACGGTTTTCTATTTTAATATATTAAATAAAGTTTTCAGCGTCACTTGATCCTTCAGAAATCATTCTAATTTCCCTAATTTGCTAATATTTTTGTGGAAACAGTAATGCATTCCCCCCCCATGATTCCACAAAGAACATAAAGGATGCATCCCCGCTGAAGAAAAGAAAACAAGCAAACATCAAAACATATAAAATATGTGGAAAATGGAAAACCTCATGGGATTTGGATTTGATCGGTCTTAAATTAATAACCAAAGCGTTGAGCTTTTTGTGTCATCAGTTCTGCAAAAGCACCCATGTCTGGCTGTTTTTGCTTTAAGATGATGAATGGCGTAAATAGGCGTAGTTACTGATAAAACAAGCCTGAAACCCAAACAAGCTGTATGCTGACATTAAATGGCTCGAAGGAAGTATCCCGTTATCCCTAACTCAATAACAGCGAATTAACAGCTTCCTGTTGCACCTTGTTTTCCTTTCAAAATAGTCAATGAACATACGCAAAGAAGGAGACCACCAAGTTTTGTCAAACCGACACTAAATTTCCTGTGAGCTCAAAGCTAATGTGACCGCCTCAGTCCAGACGGCTCTTTCCATCACACTCCTCACATCCTCGCGTATGGCCGGCACAGAGCTTAACCGCTGCACAGCATGGCTACCAAAGCCACATGTACCCTAAACACTCCTGCGAATGGAAACCATACAGTTATGCTTCAAAAAGCATTTTCCTTTGGCTTTTGTTCAGCTCTAGGTAGAGAAGGCAGACGGACAAATCAACTTAGCAGAAATCAGCACCTAAATGAATGAACTAACTGTTAGCACTGAACAAAGAAGGACTTGTTGAATTATCTAACAATGCCCCGAACCTAAGGCGAGGGGGATGTGGCTCCTAAAATAGATTGAAAAAAATCCACAATTAAACTAGGAGAGAAGAAAGCCCGATTGTGGTTTCTATTTTTACAGAGTGCCAGCTCTGAAGGATGTGTACTTCTCTAGTTCCTTCCCTAAATCAATGAGTTGTCACAGACAATTGCCAGTCCACTGTTGTGGCTACTGCGCCGCAGCTTTTCTTATCAATCAGTTATTTCTGCCGCCTCCGTTCATGCTCATGGACCCAAAAACGAACAAAACCGACGGGAAAGCAAACGGAAAGTGACGCAGATAGCATTTTCTCTTTTTGTGTCTGACAACTAATCGTACCGGAAAAGGATTTAAAAGTGTGACAAGCACAAAAACAATTTTGCTGATTTGAAAATGTTGTTTCCTAGAGAAGGAAAATGTAGAAAATGATATTTATTTGTAGAAATCCTGTTGTCATTACATTGTTTAGCAACAAAAATAAAAATAAAATAAATTAACTGGGGCCAAGTTACAAAAGTTTTTTTTTCCTTAGTAAAACTGCACTATTATTTGCTTTTTAAAATACCTTTATTCAGCAAAGATGCATTAAATGAACTAATTAATTTAAATAATTAAATTTAAATTGTAAATCAAATTGTAATTAAAAATGGGAAACACCTACATTAAAAAAAAAAACTCATCTAAATAAATGCTGTTATTTTCAAGAAAAATATATTGCTTAATAATATAATAATATAAAGCAGCAAACTATTTGATAATAATAAATGTTTCTTAAGCACCAAATCAGCATATTAGAATGATTTATGAATATTTATGTAGATTCATGTGACACTGAAGACCAGTGTCACGAAAGATGAAAATTCAGCTTTACCAACAGAGGAATTACATTTTTTCTATATTAAAAACAGTTGTTTTAAAATAATAATTTTCCAAAGCATTACTGGTATTTTTGCTCAAATAAATGCAGCAAAATGTACATGTAAAAAATTACAATTGATTAAAAATAATAATAAATAATAATAATTTCACTGCAGTTAGGTTTATTAAACAAATGTGTAATTTGCAAAACAATTGTTTTATTATCATATATTAGAAAAGTGAAAGATAAAAGTACAAAGAGGAGAAATGTGTAAAATGTAATACTTTTTTTTTTTTTTATTGAAAGAAAAACTGAATGGGTGGTTTGAAAATAAAGCAAACATCTCCGGCAGGATATGTGAGTGGTTCAAGCATTCCAGCTCCAAGTATGAGCCCATAGGAGAGGCCCCCAGGGACCAAGGAAAAGTGCAGACCACTTTGTCTCCCTTTCTCCCCCACACCGTTTCATCTTAATTCAAAACCCACATCCTGCTATCCTCCCATCTTTTGGCTTAAGGAATTATGGAATGATCCTTGAGGTTATAAAATCCGGACAGTCCAAGGTTTGCCTCCAAGGCATACGAACTGCCTCAGACTTCTGTTTCTTAGATTCCCCCATCCTGTTCCCAGAACAAAAAAATGTCACCTCAGAACCCTGTTGTCAAACTGTCTCATCGGGCTGAAGCTGATAGGACTAATTGTTGACAGGTGCTTCTAATGCCCGGCTTTGAAAAGTGAGTCTGATTTATGACAGGGCTTCTGAGGCCCACTTTCATGGCTGCTGGTAACCATCCCTACACAGGACGCAAAACATTCCGGCCCTGTGATGTCACAGCCTTGCTCAACTGAAAATGGAAAAAAAGGTATTTATTTTGTCTTTAAGACAGTCAAAAGTCACTCAAATTAAACATGATTATTTAAAAAAAAAAAAGAAAAAAGAAAGAAAGAATGCGCCTGTGTATTAAGCGCATAGACAATCAGGTGATGGTCAGAACTTCTCAAGACTAGTGATGTGTTGTTCTTGAACGATTCATTCATTTTGAACGAACCTTTAATGTGACTCGGGAAGAACGAGTCGTCTCGTGGGAGTGATTTGTTCAGTCGCGCACGGCTCAGGCTGCATAGG
>JAUCMU010000027.1:11440259-11451152 GCA_032275025.1 Enteromius treurensis | reverse complement strand
TTAATCTGTACCTTTTTTACATTTAATATCGTCTCTGTACCTTGATAACTTGAAATAGAAAGGGCAAATGACCTCCCACTATGTTAGAGCTCGCATACAGTACTGTACTGTAATATTGATGTATTGAAACCGAACCGTTACCGTGGCCAGAAAACCGTGATAGAGGGCTCACTGTACCGTTGCATCCCTAATATATATATATATATTCTTTTTTTTTCTTTTGCTATAGTGTGCCAGTAGGAAATATCAGTTTACATTTCAAAAAATGAATTTTGCCACTAATTACTCAGTAATAACCCAGTGAGATACTCATGAATGAAGTACTCATCATCCAGTCTGTCTGAAATGAAATGAAGAATCAGAACAAACTGAAACAGACTAAATACAGAAAAACTGTGGCAAAGTCTCCAAGGCGCTTCAAGGGGAAAAACGAAGAAAAAAAACGTACATAAAACCATTTTTTAGCTGATGAAAACACTAGTGTTGTTATCATTTTGGCCACCACTGTACAGTAGGTTTCAAAGTTTACAAGGTAACTTATTTTACTTGTGTGTACTTTTAACATTAGACCCTGTAAATAAGCAAAATGCAAGTCAGCACTCAAACAGATTACTCTGAGAAATTATTCTGAGACATTTATTTACTAATTTACATTTCAGTACTTTTTCCATTTTGATATATGACTTTGGGTGACAGAGTAAGTGAGACTCTCTTGAGCACTCTGCAAACACCCCGCGGTCTGTAACAGTGGGGTGCTTTCGACAAGCACGGGGTATTGATTAATCAGAATGCTTTATGGAGTGGGGAGTGCTGATGGGCAAACAACGCTGACAGGTGTGCCAGCTCCTGTGGCAATCAGCACAGAGATGAGAAGTGTGTGTGTGTGTGCGGGTGAGTGGGTGTGTATGTACGCAATGGTCAGACGTGGTCAGTGTAAGAGTGTTTGCAGCCAGGGACAGTGTTTGACAAACATCACAGTGTTGTGACAGAGGTCAACAGACTCAATCACAAGGTCTGCTAGGGTGACTCGATTAACTCCTGAATGGCCAGGATCTACTTGCTCTATTTCAAAATCTAGTAAGAATTAGCATACATACATAGTGATGTATGCTACATACATAGCATACAAATGTATACATGTTACATATTAGAATTTCTACTAAATTCAATACAAATAAATAAAAATAGAGAAGTTAATTAGGTATTGGAACAGAAAAACTACTGTCACTAACTTAAAACAAATTTTAGAAGTGTAAGAGGTGCATAATGTTTCCAAAAAAAGTGTTTGCTAACCATGTAGTGGTGATCCAGACGGGCTACTAGAGAGGCCAGGAATGGGGCTACACCGGCCGCCCTGTTTGCTGCTCAGCTCTTGCTCGATCTCTTCTAGTCCGGCGCTCTTCTGGAAACGGCTCATGCGATTGACCACACGTGGAGACATGTGTGTGCGTGCGCATGGCGCTCCTCCATACGGATTGATGGGAAAGACATGAGAGGTACCACGAAGAGTGCTGATCACCACCCAACGGCAGTCATGGCTGAAGCAGATGTCCTGCACCTAGAGCAAAGGTAAGAGAAGAAAGGAAAGAAGCTCAAAATCAGCTTTCAGATCGGAGTTGCTTTAAGATTTGAAAATAAAACAATCCGCTTTAAAATGCAAGAAATCATTTTTTTGAGTGTAGGGTCTAGAGTGAATATTGTATGATATTGTATGAACAATGTACAGTAGTAATGCCTTTTCTTCTAAATTTGGCTTAGAGAACGTAACAGAGGTAGCAAATCTTTTGTTTTGGAACATTATCATTCTTTGCTTATTTGAATCAGCAGCTAGGCTTTTTTTTCTCCATTTGCTTTTCTCTTTCTGCCACGCAATGTCTGAACACCTGAGAAGAGCCAATTCCAAGCTCTTCGAGGACCTCAGATGACCCCTGAACCAACATACAAAACTACCAAATTTTGCAACATACTATGATTGTGTATAATCATTGTTTGTTTGAATACATGTCATTAACTGATTGTATGAGTTTTACTATGCATTTCTGCCATATGTACATCAACTTGACTTGAAAAAACCTACCTGCAAAGCTACAGTACTGTTCAAAGTTTTAGACACTGGTGTAAAAATGCTGTAAGATGAGGATGCTTTCAAAAATAATGCCATAAATAGATTTAATTTAGCAATTAACTTCTATTAGCTAAATCAAATAAATATTTGGTATTACAGCTTTTGGTAAAACAGCTTCTGTTTCCGAGGTACACTTGCCCATAGTTTTCCAGGTAGCTTTCAGGTAGGTTTTTTTGAAGCATCTTGGAGACGCGGATTTAGTCTGTCTCAGTTTGTTCTGTTACTTCATGTCATTCCAGACAGACTGGAAGATGATCAGATCAGATCTCTGTGTGGAGCACTGGCTGTTGCAGACAATAATCTCACTGCATTATTACAATTAATGACAAAAATAATGTTTGGAAATGTAAACTGATATTTCCATCTGAGACACTACCGCAAAAGATAGAAATAACCCACTTAAACCCATTTTCATGCATATGAATGGATGAATCATACACAATACAATAACATGCATTTAGAAAGTGAATTTTAATTTCATGCACACTTTAAGGAATGCAACCTGACTTCTGTTTGAATTTTTTGTTGTGTTAGTCATAAGACAAGTTTTTGGCAAAGATAAACAGATAAAAATCTCAAAGAAAAAAAATAGTGGTACGAAACGCTTAAGAGGAATGAGAAAGAGGTGTTGGTAATAAATCACGCCAAGGTGCTGGGAAGAAGAGGTTTAGGAACGGATCACCAGATCGCAGGTACTGGCATGAAAACCTGAATATCTAGCCTCTTTGCATTTATAAACATCTTAAAATAGATAAACCATGAAACTGCAAAAATGCGCCCCATGCTTCTTGCATTTACCACTCTTATCCTCAGCCTACGCTATTTTTAAATTGTTTGTTTGTGTATACATGCGTCAGATGGCTGTAGAATCACACCCTGTTTTTTCATCACCTTACGTCATGAGCATAGTTTTCCATGACAGCATCTTAAAATTCTGTTCCATTTCTGAATACAAGAACGTGCCCTATGTGCATGAAAATCCCTCTATGAATTGATGGTAGACCTTCTTCAAGACATGGTCCAGAGACCTTACATTTGGCTTTCCCATACAGCTCTCTGCCATCAGCAAGGTTCAGCTAATGGCTTTTTTATGGCACTTTTTATGGATAGCCATCAGCTACTGGAATGTAGCTGTCTGGAGATCTATCTGATTCTAGGTCATTCTGCTCTATCTGGCTCAGATCTGTCTCACGCTGAATACGCCAACTCAGAGATGAGCAACTGAATCAAGATCAATGTACATTTCCTGTTTAGGTATGACCCCACTCCAGAGATTTTCACCTGGAGGTGTAAAAATAAGATTTAGGTGACCAAAGACAAGGATCTATAAAATCGTTAATCAGACAGAAATCAAATGAGCTGTTTGGTCAGTCATGTGCTGCTCAGAACAGCTAAAACAGTGTATGGCTTCAGGCGATGCAGCCTGGTGGGTTATTTACCTTCATGCACACTAAGGTCAGTCCGGAGCAGATTGGGAGTCAGTACAAGCACAGTCAATCAGCCAGCCAGATAAGGCCGGGTGCCTGCGTCCGCCCACAAGGCATTATCACTCCTTTTATTTGTTCTGCTCAAGATAATGCGTCTTGGAGGGTGCTTGCTTTCTGCAGTTTGCACTGTTTACAATGCCAGATCAAAGCCAACGCATGGCCAGGCAGCAAACCTGGCATGAGCCGGTGACAGATTAACCACCTTTCTCATCTCAGCGGAGCTGCGGGCCACCTCGGCCCTGTGCTCACAGAGGAGGGAAAATGAGAATGTTTTACACGCTCGGTTCCAGCTCTTTGCCATGCCTGGAGGTGCCGGGTAAAGTAATCACACCTTAAATATAAGGAGCAGGAACGAGAAGAACTTAAACTTCACCTACGGGCCAGTAACCAGCCTGCAATTCGGCCTTTTCCACCTGGCTCAGAGTGCACTTGAAGGGTAAAGGGACAAAGAGAATTGGGAAAAGGAGGGGAAAAAAACATTAGGTGTAAATAAAACGTCAATTCTTTCTTATAGACATAACACTCGACTGTGCTTCAGTTCCATGGAACTCATAGGCGAATAACGTCCAGTTTTTATTCAACTGCAGTGTTAATATTTGTCATGTAATGAAGGATTTGAATTGGGAGAAATATGTCTGGCATGCTTTTAGACATCGAACATGCCAGTGAGACTGCGAGAGTGTGAGCCTATGAACTAGAGCAGAAATCAGGTTTGTGTGCATATCCAAACATGACACTGGCTGAGTAAGTAAGGGTCTAGGCCCTTTTCGGAATAAATATTAGTTCTACTTAAGCAAATAAAACCTTACAATTGGCCAACTGAAGGAGATATTGTGGTGGAACAGCTGCAAGGCTAAATGGATGAAACAGCATTCAGGAGAAAGGGAAACTAAATCACTGCAGTTATTTCCCAAACTGATTTGTGCAATAACCCAATAGATCACAAAAGTAAATTAAACTTTAAAGCACCCAGATAGATAACCAAGGCTTGGCAGATGCTAACGATCAGATCATGTCCTTAGATGTCCGCTTCAACTATTCAACCTGATTAACGTTACATAAAATACAAAAAAAAAAAAAAACATGTGGATGTGACCATCTTCTATTGGTTTGAAATACTTCTGCATAAATAAATTAACGTATTGAAGAATGATCAATATGTTTGCCCAAATTTGTTTTGAGACCACTGTACACTGTCATAACCTAATTATTTAAAAAAAGAATAAAAATAAAGAATAAAAATAAAGGATAAAAATAGCACATCTATTATTAAGCTAAATTAAATTAATAAAATTAAATTAATTAAAATAATTGAATTTAATTAAATTTTTAATTTAATTAAATTAAATTTTAAATGAAATGAAATTAAAAATTAAAAATTAAATTATAAAAAAGCCTGCCAAGTGATACAACAATTCTACTTTTTAAAGCAATAAAGCAGTAACTGTATTCTAGTCGTAAATTGTAAACTATGTTTTACCAAAGTCTCTTTAAAACAAGTTATGTCACTTCTAACGGCAGATGCAGTGATGCCCTGACTTTACAGATCAACGATTGGCTATTTTATTTAAAAGGTGGGTTTCTAGGGATTGATCGGCCATATTAAGCTTAATAACACCATTAGTTGTTCTACATTCGTAATTTATAAAGCTGAGATGAAATAGGAGAATTACGGAGCCTATATTCAGTGCTGCCAAGAGCCTATTTCCAGGGATTTAAGAGAGAGTGGTGTAAAGCCAACAAAATCGCAACCATGTTGTCCCAGTGGGAATGTCCTCTAGTCCATGACCTCATAGCCTTAGATATCGTAGGTGTTACAAGCCCCAAGCTTGACCCCAAGGTGCAAGAGTAAAAGCTCCGGTCAGGAGCACAATCTTAGCTCTCACCAGACCACATCTGAGGTATTTTTAGCAACTTCTCTCTTTTTTTGCAGCCTTGGTGATTGAAAACACATTGGCAACACTAATAGTTTCAGGTCTTCAGATTCCAGAGTGTTGAAAAGTGAACATGGGAGCCACAGGGGAGGAAGTTTTAGAATAATCAAAGACTAACTGCTGAGAGCACAAATATTTCACGTGGACCCACGTCATTTTGTTTTGAACTAGGGGCAAAAGTTCTCCAGGTACAAAAGAATTCAAGTGCTGTGACTATGGAAAAGCCCTGATGCTCTTAACCTTTAGCTGGTGGACAGTTGAACAGTAACTAGATCTTCAGATTACAGTTACACATGTATTTTTCATGTATACTGAAGTAGCAAGGGACTATGATCAATCACATGGGTCTTACCCACACTTTTTGTCTAACAAACTGCACTACATACTACTAAAGAGCCCGAGAACGCAGTACAGTGTTCTGGAGCTCCGTGGTACAGAGTCTCTTGACAGTATTTAGATAACATGCAGGGATTCACCGACGATGAAAAGCATGTTCAAATTGCACATTTTCAGAGCCATACAAGCACAGGCAACCGTAAACAGTTGTGGGTGGCCCACAAAGACTTTAAATGATTATGCTAATGATTAAAAGAGTCCGGAAAGGCAATATTTCATCTCAATAACTCCCCCGAAAATACCCTGAGTGTACATAGGCATGTGCGTGTGAGCAGGGGATGGAACGAAGAGCTTTGAAGTTTAAATTAATATCCCCCACTGTCCATGTATTACTCGAATGCATGACAGTTTCTTTTTGTTGTTGATACATCTTCCACTTGGAGGACACAAGTTTATGCCTTTGTACCATATGAGCGTGCTGAATGTAAGGAAAAGCTTTTTTTGTGCTCTTACCTTAGCCTCTGTTTCTCCTCTGTGAAGCGTGTACAGATGATGAACCGCACTCTGGGAAGAAGCCCATGGGTGAGTCAAGATTTGGAAAACGTGGAAGTAATGGCCAAGAGTGTCTGCTGTCACCAGTAGCATACCTGTAGATCAGTGAAACGTGTTGTTTATTTTACCATAGTGCACCTTCTTAGCACAACTTATCTGTGACACAAAATTTAAAAATGATCACAAAATTAAAAACCGATTAACTGCAGTTTATTACACTGAAAACGGTGTAGCGTGATGAAATGTACTTCAGAAAATATAGCTATACAGAAATTGGGATAAAACATTACTATAGCCTCAGGAAATGAAAAAAATATTTATTTATAATTTATATACAAGTGGAAAAGAATAGAATGCTTGATTAATATGGATTTAAAGCAACCAATGCAGCATTTATTTCCTGAATATTCCGAATATATACTTAACCCTTCTTAAGTTTTTAGGATTTTCCCAGCCCTTGTTAAACTTGGGGTTCACTATTTGGATTTGGGTCAATATTAATTCAGTCTTTCTAAATAGTGCCCTAACGAAAGTCCATGTTCATCTATCAATAAAAGTGGCAAGAAGTGCCACTCGAAATCTATACATACATCTCATCTCACTTTCTTGAAGGGCACCAATCCTGGGTTTAAACTGAGAAGAATACACTGCAAGTCAAAAGCGATGGCACCCAGACTGCCGTGAAGTACTGAGCATTTCATGAGACACGTTTACATGGTTTACAGGGTAATCGTGTTCCACAGCAGTTTGTGTTCTAGAATTAACTGCATGCCAAGATCTTCCCTCTTAGCTGTCCGGGCCAGAGAGTATATGGATCCGTTTTAAACACAACCGCAGGAGAACCCAAGTGGAACCTCTGATGACAGGGCCTCTCATTTTCCCACTTTTATTTGAAGTTAGCGAAACTACAGAAAGTATAAGCTCTTACTGTAAACAACACACTTACTAAACCACACCAGAAAAGGAAAAACCCCGAAGCGAACATTCATGGCAACGCAGTGCCGCATACAACTTATTCCTAAAAACAGTGTGACAGCTCTACAGGCTATTTTCCACACACATGAAAGTCTGGTCACTACCGCGTTGGAAAGTTTCTCCAACACTACGATTAAGATGGATTTAGCTTCGATCACACTGCTGTAATTTAAGATGACAATAATTAGTGATTTTCCAATGCTGAATCTCTAATGCCGAGTTCACAGAGGGGTTTAATTTGTGGCGAGCGTTTATTGGGTGGTCTGACAAATCTAAAAAGGAGGAACTCGTCGCAAGATCTGACCAACTACTGCACGTATGACAATGTAGATGAGCTCATCTGTTCTATTTCTGCCCGTGTTATTTTCATTTTCACACTTAGGAATGGCATCTGCTTTAGGTGTGGCTTTGCCATCTCATTGAGCGGTAAGACAGGAAGCAAGGGGGATGGGTTGTGGCAGCGAAGGAAGGGTCACGCTGAGATTGCGCCTACGAAAAAGAAAAACAGAGTCGGCCAGCGAATTAGACAGCGGTTAGCTATTTATGCTGTATCAGAAGACTAAACCAAGTTACGGCCTGGCCATAAACTAACCCACGCCCCAAATGAGGTGCCAAGCCACAAGAAGCATTTGCGTCAACTGGGAATACATGGAAGAGAGTGCCTTCTAATTATAGAGGCTACAAACGGAAGCGCAGAGTGATTAGGAGTTTAGGCGCTGCGGTATGTTTATCTGGGAGCTTCCTCTCCCTCGCCCTGCCGCTCTCGCGCTCACCCTGGCTTTGACAGATGAGGCTTGGCCAGCTTGTTGGGACACAAGTTTGCTGATGGTACACTCTGTTCTCCAAAAGCCAGTGGAGAATGGAAACCGAGCTCTGGGGCTTTTGTGGCCTTGTTGAAATACAGGGCCTCGCAAAGAGGCGTCAGTTGGTTAGCCTGTGGGAAGCTAAATTAAAAAGAGCTTCTCTGTGCTGGTAAGCAGCCATAAAATTTCAGGAACCTGAGATGTTAAAGCAATTTTTGACACATCCTATTTATAACATCTCAACGTCAAGAAAAAAAAAAGGTTTTATGTATTTGAGCTACATTAATAATGCATGCAATCTACATGACATAATACCTAATCACATATATGAAAGACTAAGGGGATAATTCACCCAAAATAAAAATTGTTATCATTTACTTATCCTTTTCTCATTCTAAACATCATGGCCCATTTTCTTTAAGTTCTTTAAGGAATACAGGAATGCTAAAATCATGCTCAGATCTGCACCAAAATAATTGGTCCAGGACACTACAGGTTGGTCTCGGCATGATTGAAAATGAATTCTGAAGTGGTTTGCCTGTGGTGAGAAATAATCCGACCCAACGGACCAATGAACCAAGCTGTATCATAATTCATAAAAGGAAATGCAGTATTCAAAAAGCATCAGTGTCTAATTCTGTGGGTGAGTGTTTTACTCACTGCAGTTAAACAAAGATCTAGGCTTAAAGTGTTACTGCTCTGCTTCAAAATCCTGCTGTAACAGTATATAAATATATATATGTATGTGTATATTTATTATGTATGCATGTATATATTTTATATATTTTAAATATTTATAATATAAACTAATATATAGATATATACATGCAGTGTGTGTGTGTATTTATATATATACATAAATATACACAGAAAAAACATATTGCGCAAACAAAAACTTATTTTGGATGCGATGAATCGTTTGACAGAACTTATATCATCAAAAGCAGTTCACTTCTACGTTTATACGAACTGTGAAACACATATAAGACAAAAAAAGTAACCCAGTTTATCCTTTCAAGCTGATTTGGCTGTTTCTCGCTAAAAGGTGCCCCAAACAAACCAGTATTCGCCACCAAAAATTGTACAGTAATTCTTCATACTTGCATTCATGGTTTTGTTGTTCTCCCCTTAACAAGTCTATAAACACAAAACATCTGCAAAACCTCCTAACAGCCATGTTTTATTTCAAAAGTGTCTTAGCCATTATCCCCGACCAACTCCATGATCTCAGCAGCCCCGACAAGCAAGAGGCCTCCAACTTGGCAAAGTCGGAGAACTGAAACAAAAGTATCCCTTTCAAATTAAGAAAAACTTGTCTAAGACCTTTGAAAAAGAGGAAATCTCAAATTATAAACATGTGGATAAACCTTTAAAGAGCGGACGCTGGGAATCGGTGCGCTCTAATACCGCAGACACGAACTTTATGCAAAGAAAAAAGAACAAATAAACACATCAATCACAGCACTTTGTCCTTGTGGCTGCCCACATTAGTTGTAAAAGCACGACCGTGCGTGCATGTGTGTTTGTGGTCCTTCGTGAGTCCGTTGGACGGCCTCCTCTCCTGTCATGCTGCACTTGTAGAGGTGTTTATGAAAGCTGTGGAACACACATGTACACACACACACAGGGTTGCACATCTCACATCAAAGCCACCCACTCAAGCCTGGAGCGAGCAACACTCACTTAGTCCGGAGGCCACCCTCACTCCAACCATCAGATAACAGTACTAAGGAGAGAGGAGGAGAGCGGCATGGGTCAACATGCAGTCAATAACTTGTTAATCTTTTACAGACTAAGTGAGAACTTCTAAAAGCTTGGCTGTTTGATCCAACCTGGAGGCGGCTCGTGTTTGTGTGTGTGTGTATGTAGAGTCGAGGACAGGGTGGCAGATTGGGGCCTGGCGTGGTGACTGTGCAGTGTTTCGCGGTGAGCCGGGCAGATGTAATGCCGTCTCCAGTTTCCATTCCTCGGGCCGGCAAGGATGACTGCTGCGGATTCCAAAGGGGGCTTGCGAGCACGTCTCACAGCATCGTGCGGCCAGGGATACTGTTTATCTAGGCACATTGGTACCAAGGATATGCTCTTTAAACATGGTACACTGCTCCTGTGGGCATGCTGGCTTGGAGAGCCACTCAACGCTCTTAGCTACGAAACCACATCCACAATTCAATTGAGAGCTTTGAGGAAGGGAGGAAAAAAATTAAAAAGTAGGTGGGAAGAGGAAAAAAGGTGCCCATGGTTCATTTCATCCACATTCAAGCGTAACGAAGGAGAATGTTTATGTATTTGCTTTACAGCCAAACCACCTGTAAGCGCTTGAATATTAATAGATCATAAAGGCCTTTTCTCTGCAGGAGGCAATCATTACTTTAATACAACACTTCAACGAAATTCGCCTTCTCGAGAATCGGCGTAACCAAGGTGACCAAGAGGTCAGACATTAAGGAAGGATGGAACCCACACGGAACCTGCACACTTTTTTTACTTACGTTTCCTGAGCTGTTTGTGGAGGAATTGCTGTTTAATAATAGACATCAGACTTTCAGTTGATAAGTTATATATGTATACACACACACACACACACAAATATTATATATATATATATATATATATATATATATATACACATATATATACACATATATATATATATATATATACATATATATACACATATATAT
>JAUCMU010000027.1:11421467-11440159 GCA_032275025.1 Enteromius treurensis | reverse complement strand
TGTCTGGAATTGGATTTTTTTTAACACTGTAGCTTAACTGACTTTTTAAAATGAATATATATATATATTTTTTTTTTTTTTTTTTTTTTTTTTATAAAATATATAAAATAATTGTACACAGTCACAAATCTGTTAATTAACATGTTCGTTCTACAAGGTCATCCTTGCATAAAGCCAGAAAAATGTAAATTCTTAATTTTAGCTGAATAAAATGAAACAAAATTTAATTTAATTTAATTTTGAAACGTAAATTAAATTTAAAATTACAATTGAAACAAAATTAAATTAAATTAAATTAAAAATTAAATATAAGTATATAGTTTATATAGTCAATGACTTTATTAAATGAATGTAAACTGAATGCATTTGGCTACTTTTTGATTACTTTTCTACATTTCTATTGTACTTTTTAACTGTTATTAATTTTTAAACAGGCAGGGTTAACCTACAGTTAAACTAAACGCTGATCCTTTATCACTCTAATTAAGATTCTAAAAATGTATAAAGCATTTTATTTATTTATAAATAATTTTAAAGCACAGCACTGGAACACACTTTTAAAAAAACTGGAATACATTTTCATCCCTCACCATGGTGGCAACAGTTTGTAGCTTAAAGCTTTCAGGGGCAACAAGAATGAATCAAAAGTATCATAGCATCACTTTACAAAAAAAAAAAGAAATTGTTCTCACTGACAATCATAAGTAACAATAATTTCATTACGGAGGTATACTGTATCTTCATTATTGGAGGTGACCTTTAATTGTTTAATTAAGAGATGAAGATGATTTCAATATACGTGCGACCACAGAGTTCCTAAGAGAAGACAAAAGTTTACTCAGAGATAAAAATTTATATAAGTCACTCAAGACAAAATTATTTTCTACGGTAAAAAATTAGATTCTTTCAATGTCATTTACACAAGTCAGATCATCATCTCTTGATCTCACAATATATCATCATATCATCCTCACAATACAACATAGGACAAATGACAACATTATATACGATGCAAAAAAAAGAAAGAAAATTGCATGCAGCATTTGCCAAGTGTTAATTGTGAACACTGCCTTGTTATCCTCAGCTAACAATTTCTGCAGCCATGAAATCGCTTTTGTAGGTTCTTGTTGTGGATCTGTCTACAGCCACAAAATGCAGCTGATGCTTGACAGCAGTACAAATCTAGTTTATGCTCAGCGGTGGAAAAGCACAGTCTCCTTGAAAAGCTTAGTCAGCCTAAAACAGCCCTTTGTGTGTTTTTTGAAAGCCCCAAATAAATGAGTTAAACCGCAATCTCTAGATAAGAGTCTGACTGCAGAAAGGAGGAGTATGGAAAGAGAGTAATCCTTTCTCAGGAAACAGACAGTCGCTATAATCTCTTTCCATTTCAGCGCTCTCTTTTATTTTAAAGGGTTCTGTTAGCTAATTAATCCTCTGAAACATTTACCACAGCAAATATGATTCCACAATTCTTTATACCACGCTTCAATGTTAATGCCCTTAATTTGGGGGATGACCTTAGGATTTTCTCAGGACAATGGATCATTCATTGCAGCTGAGGTGTTTGGAAAACTGGCGTTGGATGTTCCTTGGGAATCTGGTGGAACTTTTGGAGAATAAAGCCAAACGGACAACCAAACTAATTCAACTGCTAAAAAGCCTCTAAGCGCAAACGCATAAAGCTGTCAGCGAAGCGTGGTCGACGCAGGCAATCCTTCCTACAAAAACAAGCTAGAAACTAGAGGTGAAGAAGAGAAGTAACTCTTCTCAGGTCAAGAGGAATGGAAGGGGGGATCAGGGAGGATGTTTCCATTGAAGCCTTAAAACCAAAGCGTCTGGCTGAGGTTTTACAACTACAAACTGAGGTACAGACTTCACAAGACACTGCTTTTACCATCTTTTGGAAACACCATTAAAATAAATAGCCAAGAGACAACTTCTAGTTAGTTTGTTGGACAGTTCATATGTCTGGAATTGGATTTTTTTTAACACTGTAGCTTAACTGACTTTTTAAAATGAATATATATATATATTTTTTTTTTGTATAAAATATATAAACTAATTGTACACAGTCACAAATCTGTTAATTAACATGTTCGTTCTACAAGGTCATCCTTGCTTAAAGCCAGAAAAATGTAAATTCTTAATTTTAGCTGAATAAAATGAAACAAAATTTTATTTAATTTTACGTTTCAAAATTAAATTAAATTTAAAATTAAAATTGAAACAAAATTAAATTAAATTAAAATAAATTTTAAGTTTCTAAATTAAATTAAATTAAATTAAATTAAATTTAAAGAATTAGAACAAAAAGTGAAGGTGCCTGGGATTTTAACAGCTATTGTGCTGAACTTATATATATGGAGGAAAAATATTTCACAAATTAGAACAAATAATAAAAAAAAAAAAATCCATTGAAAAAAAGTCTATATGCACATCATCAGATTTCATAATACCATTATAAAATAAAGCTCATGCTCCAGGCAAATTCCACTAATGTCCACGCTCTTCACTTGCAATGTGCATTAAAAGGCGACATCTCAGCCTGGGCCTTTAATCCCTGCTGACTGTCCCACTGTGCTCAGGCACGGCACAAAATGGAATGTGATACACGGTCATAGCCCCATTAAAAACCCACACACAGAGACATATAAATTTGTGTGTGAACCTTACCAAAGGTTCTAAACTCCACAAAACAAGCTTTTTCAATGAAGCAGAAGAGTCCAGATCCATCCTTAATTGCTACCTCTGCATGAAGACATGGCTTATTACAAACTCAAGGAAAACAGAGAACTGCATATTATGTTGTTTTGTCGCCTCCACCATAAAAGGAAAAAAAACCCAAAAGTAAATATTTTCTTTTTTATATCATAACCTTTTCATTCTTTTTTTTTTTTTTTAGCCTTTACATATATTTTGTTTTCTAGACAACATGAATGTAAAATCTAAAACACTTCAGCTGGGTGTTTGTTAGTGACTCATGGGAGTGGGTGCTAGAAAAGCCACATCCGCAACAGACAAACAGGCACTTCAGATCACCCTTCCCCGCAAGCAAACACTTGCCAGAATGAACTGAGCTAAACTAAGCTGCGTCGCAAGAGCAGATTCCTTGATGCTTATCAGTTCCGTGATTGAGCGGAATCACAGTGAGTCTCACGGCCCGTGAGACCTGTCCACCCTCACACCGAACGCTCACTCTGTTATCGATTAAGACCAGTTTAGCGCCGTTTAAACTCTGGAGAAACATTCTCAAAGGGAAGAAGAGAGCAAAAAAGGACAAGGAGTGAAAAACAGATACTCTGGCTAAAGTGAGTCCTGCAAGCCGCTGTTCGAAGCAGCATCCTTTAATTATGCGCCTATGAATAGAAGTTCCAACACCACAGCACAAGCGCCAGCTACCCGACTGGCCGCCATTTTCTACCCTCGCCCTTCTGTTTTTCGTCCAACACACACTGTTGAGTTGGATTTCTTACACAAGTGCTTAGGATTTTTTTCATGAAGTGAAGGTTTGCACGTTTGAGTCAATGTCAAGTCGCCACATTGTTTCTTTTCAAGTCGGCCTTTTCCCTTTTCTGAAATCAAAACCGTCCGGATGGAGCTGCAGTTGTCCCTGTGGCCAGACTGACACTTTCAACAGAGTTCATTTTGGACAAGGCTAAACTTCTCACTTAATAAAAACAAAAAAAAAACAAAAAAACAAGCCGCCGTTCACGTTCCTTCACAGTGCTGAGGAGGCATTTCTTGCAAATCTCAAAGAGCTGTTTTTGATCATGTGTTAATGATGTCAGGAACGTAAATTATAGCATGAACACCAGTCTCTGGGAACGTTCAGCCTGACCTTGTTAGTCAGCATATCTAGAGGCTTTTTTTTTCCTGTATCGAGAACTACGGGGATTTCTTCCAGCCTTCTTGGTGCCAAACAATTTCATAACTCAAAACAATTATTAGAGTCCTTTCGATTTATGCCTAAGCAAATGAGGTGATAACAGACACATCCCATTATTTATGAATAAAGTTGACAGGTGAAGGTAAAACTGTTTGAAGTTTACAGCACCCCCCTGTTATCTAAAACAAGCCGCTCCAGAGCACTTTCCACACGAGGGCAGAGGACGCCTGACAAAGGGCCACACTGGGGGCTCAGCCCTCGGGAGAATAGGACTGGGGCCTCCCTATAGATCGGGACAAAAATCTTCAGTGAAAGAGTAACCAAAACATTACAGAATGAGAAACCAAAAAGCTATGATTCCTAAAAACGGAGGGTCTTTAACTATATTTTTCAGTTAGCCTGGAAGCATTTGTATTCAACACTCCTATTAAAGCATTCAATTGATTAAAGGTGACTGTAAAAACAACGTTATTTCAACTAAATTCATTAAAGAGTTGAATGATCATGTGACACTGACCACTCAAGTAACGGCTGCTTAAAAATCCAGCTTCATCACAGGAATAAATTATTTAAAAATAGAAGTCGTACCACTGTTTCTACTGTATTTTGATCAAATAAACGCAGCCTCAATGAGCATAAGAGTCTTCTTTCAAAAAATCCTTACCAATTGCAAATGTTTGAGTGATTGTGTACACGAATGTATCATTTTTTGTGACAAAGAAAGTTTTGTTCACCAAAATCCCAAAATTACAAAATTTGTATTATTAATTATTTTTAAGTCCAACACTCACTATTAACAAACCAATAACAACTACTGTTAATTTACTGCTTATTAATAGTTTAATAAGTTTAGGTATTGTGTAGATTTGTAAGTACTGATAAATAGGCGGTAGATTATGCTAATAAACAATAGGTTAATACAGTAGTGAGAATGAGTTCAAATACTAAAGTGTTACCAAAATGTACCACTTGGGGAAAAAAAAAGCGCTATCAAATCATAAATGCACTTTGGTTGGAAAATCACGGAATATGATTGCTTATCTTCACAATTCTACTAATAATACTGGTAATGTGTCTCTCACACAAGCATTTACACCATTACTGTCGAGCCCTTACATAACGCCCTCTACAGCATTTCAGCTTGATAGGAGGGTTATGTAGTCAAACTTGTTTTTATTGTGACCTTCAATTCTTTGTTGATCTAAGAAAAACACACATTTGCACTAATATTTGTACAAGAAATGTCCCTAAGCAGGCCCTGATTGTTGACTGTATGTTTGCTTTGCTCCACGATCCATAGCACGTTTCTCTGACTCATGAAGATAAAAGGACTACCGGGCTGAAAGTTCCAGTGAAGCTGACCATAGTGATGAGACCCCATCTTCACCTCCACCTTCTGCTCCACTCATGCTAAAGGGGAAAAGGTATCTTGTGAGGTCTAAAGGTTAACCAATAGCGCCACCTAGAGACAAACACGTTCAGTCCAAAGTGAGGGCAGGACAATCTAATTAAAAAGGTGTAGTTCACTGCGTGTCATTTCTTCGTCTTTTACAGGAATTTTTATAATAAATACAATCTTTTCATTCATTAAGCAATCATAAATAAGTTATATTTAAGTGTTCTAATACCAGCCAATTGCATAAATCACCTTTATAACATTACAGCAGCCAAGCGCAGTCACAACTCACAGGCACAGGATTTGTGGCATGGCTTGGCATTAGTTTAATGCTGTGCGGTTGATACAGAACATCCATCAGAAATGTTTTGATGTACTAAGATATGCACCATTTCCTTACAATCTTTTAGTAACCCGATGCAAAAATGATCTGCACCTGGAGCTGTATACTGATGTCCACAATGACTCAAGCTCAACAGAGTCTCTCTTAGTTTTTCTTAGCAAGGACAGATATGTGAAGGATTTCACTTAGGGCAATGGCTTTCATTAGCTTTCAGCACCTTCTTATTAGAAGGACTTTCAATCTGCGACACACACCTTACAATGAGCCATTGTGACTGGACTGGATATCCGGAGAAACAAACATGACTATCTGTAAAATTTAAAAGTGATCAGATAACTGCCTATCAAAATGAGCCAAGACGCTCGTTCAAGGGCAGGTTGAGGACAACACTACAACATCCAAGAAACAGTTGGAGCCATGGCCCAGTGTCAAAGTCACATAACGAAGGAAAGAAAAATAAAATTAAATCCTAAATATAAATAAAAATCCAGCAGGTAATGAGTAACGACCCTTATAATGACTAAAGCATGTTGTGACGTGGCTGTCTAAATGCGCTAAGAATTATGGCCCTGTCCTACGCCTTCTAAATAGCACGGCTCTTCTCATCTTTAAGGTTTGAAACTGTACCTGTTCAGCGCTTGAGGTATTTCATCTGAAAGAGACCGAAGGCTTTGTTGACCTCAATACACTTCAAGAGAGACAGACATGAACAAGATCAATGATCGCTTAATATTCCACTACGTGTTAAGGAGAGAAAAGAGGGAAGAAAAAGAAGGGTGGAAAGAGAGGGAAAAGAGGGAGAAATGACAGTGACCTATGTGCCTGGGGGTATATTCGTCAGAAGACACACAATGGGCGCTTTTCAGAACAACAGATCTTAAGGGCCAAGCAGACAGTAACGCTTACAGAACAAGATGAGGTTACATGTAAAAAGGTGACATGACTGACACCGCCAACTCCTTCTCAAATGGGCCTTATTTTATGTCTTTCCTGCATTAAAACAGTCCAACTTTAGAGTTTTCACTCTTAGAACTAAAGGAATAGCTTCACCAAAAATAAAATTCTATTACATTTAAAATGTAACTTTGAAAAAACGTATGGAAAAGAGAAGTCAATAATCACCATTTAACACTAACGGATGTGTTCCACAAAAGCAAGAAATATAAAGGTTTGGAAAGACATAAGATCAGAGAAGTAGAAGATGACAGAATCTTAACTATCCAATTAAATAGGTTGCTACTGTCCCTTTAAGACTTCTATATGAAAACGCACTTATTTATGATTGGCTAACCTCCACAAGCCAGTGCAATACAGTGTTGATTACCAGAGCAGGTCAATACAGTTGCAGTTTGGTTTATATAAATGTTCTGGGTGGACAAGGAAGAGAACTGCATCGTTAACCAAATAAATGCACTGTTTTAATTCAAAAAGGCAAGGGATAGCCACAACGCGCCCCCTTTAAGACCATGTAAACGCCTGCCAACCAAGTGCCTAGAGTTTTGTGCTTTGGTAGGACTCAGTGAGGCATCAAAATGAGGTGTTCACTTACCACTCGGATTAAACGCCATGCAGGATATGGGCTTATCGTGCGCTGGAAAATGCGCAATCACTCCTTCTCCATCAGAATCCTCACTAACAAGAACCTGAAACACATATATCCCAAAATAAAAAAAAACACACACAATAAGGCTACAGTAAGTTGACGGAGCTACATAAATAAAAGGTGACTTCTTGTTTACCTCACGTCTTAGTGTTTTAGACACATAGCTGGTCATTAGCTCTACAGTGGCCTGTGCAATCTGATCTTCACAGTTACATAAGATTTAATCAGTTTTACAAAGATGCGTTTTGGCATTTTGTTTAAAACAAAGTGTGTTCCAAGTTGTGTTCCATTGTATGGAGCTGAAAAGGTTTCCATGTGTGTGTGATTATTTTTATTTATTTATTTTTTTATGATCAACATCCATTCCCCATCATGTCATTCAGCCTTAAACATGTTGCCCTCTTGCGGGTGCTTAACAATTATCCTTGTGTCTACTTTAATCCACACTGGAAGATTTTCGCTTTAAAATGACGCAAAATAGTTTCATTATGGAATTCAAACAGACATTTTTTAAAAGATGTCAGCAAATATGTTGGTGTGTTCTATGAACACGGCTTCAAAGAAATAAAGGCTAACCCACATGACCACTGTGATCAATGTGCATATTCGGCCAAAGCCCACAGTGCAACAGTTCTGTATCAGACAGGAAGAAAAAGTGCCATGTTGAAGAAGTTAAAACAAACACAGCAGGAAGAAACTCCATAGTATCTCTTCACGTTTTAATACCCAAAAGAGATTAATAGCTCCCAGTTAAAAGAACCATAATGTGAATCCGTAATTCATTCACTCTTACATGTAGAAAAAAGAAAAAGACATGAGAAAAGAAAAAAATTAGGAGAGAGAAAGAAAGAATAAATTATTTTTTTTCTTTATTTATATAATAAATTAAAAATAAAAAAAACAACCCAGTAAAAAATCTGATTGTTCTTTATTTATTCAAAAAACCTAATAGGGAAAAAAAAAAAAAATATATATATATATATATATATAAGTAAAACAAAACAATACATAAATAAATAAAAACAACAGCAAAAAAATACAAAAATGTTAATTTATTTAATAAACCAAATATGAAAACTTTTTTTGTTTTTTAAATATTAAACATTTCTCCAAAACTGGTCTACATATTGAACGTCAATATAAATTCAGATATCTTTCAAATAGCCTACTAAACTCGAAAGCAAAATAGAAAGAAAGAGTGTGTTGCTCATAAGGGGCTATTCTCTGGTCAGTGGTCCTCTGTTAAGTTTGCTCATGAAAGAGATTATAACTAAGCCCAGACATGAGACAGCCAGAGAGAAGAGTGATAAATCTAGCGGAGTGTTGCATTAGGGAGCAAGGCAGCTTTTAATAGGATCCAGTCCAAACAGAAAACAGCCTTGCTCTAAAACCCAGACATTTATTTCAGACTGCAAAAAAATGCCCCCGTGACACAAACCAGATTCGCTTTTATTAGGGGCAAAAACAGACAATGTTGTTCTGTAGAGGAATATACTATTGCTTGGGAAAAGTATTAGTGTGCGGATAGCTCCAAAGAGCAAATAAACTTCTTGCAGGAAATACAGAGCTGCAAGAGGTGGATGATGATGAGGGGGTGGGGTGTATGTCCTCTGAGACTGGGAGTGGGGGGGGTGGTTGCCAAGACCACTGCTGGAGTCACGGGAAAATGGCACTGACAGTAAATTCCATAAAGATGCTTTGTGTGAGCATTGAAAACATGACTAGTCTGCTTTGCGAGGAGCGCAGCTTCTTGTGAGGTTGGCTTTGGAGCGGATGGCGATATAAACACAGGAAATCTCTCTTAGAAAGTGTTGACTCAGAGTGGTATAGGTTTATAAATAAGCACAATAAATCACACCTTTAAATAAGAGTAACATGTCAAATGGGTCGTGGTGGGCTCTTTGGGAAATCAGGAGTTTAACACACATATTGGCCTTGGTGGAAAAGGAAAAAAAGAGACCTTTTCCGTAATGCTTCTGCAATGGCCTGCCTGTGATCTCATGCTAAAAGGCTATGGTTTTGCCAGCCAATCAGGGAAACAGCTACAGGAAGTGGCTAAATCATGAGATCAGGAGACTGCGGCCTGGCACAGAGTCTGTGAACGAAACGGTGAAGCATGTGCTCTTATGACAAGGTGATGACAAACCCCTCGGGCCACAAGAAGCACTAATACTGAATGAGTTATGAGTGGGATTAATGGATTATTTATCTCAGAGAAAAGGGGAATGACTCCGGGTTCTTTCGGATCAAGGTCAGATAGGTGAAGGAAGAACCATGAACAGATACACTGTTGTGATACTGCTGCGTGCTAGAAATCCCATCATTCACAAGTCCCCATCCCTGGAAAGAAACGTTCAGATTATTATGTATTAGTGCGCATTACCTACCTGTCCTTCTCCCACAGTGTGTGTGTCTATGATGGTGACCACACCAGGCTGGTGAGGGCTGCGGCGGGTACCACTATGGGCAGTGCCCTCCTCATCAGGTGCCCCTGATGGCAGTGTACCGGTGAGCTGGGTCACGACCTTCCCTACCATCGTCAGGCCCGTCTTTAATGTCTAAAAGGAAGGCATAGACACAACTTTATAAAGATTTAAAAATCTAAATGCAGTAGTGGTTTATTATAGTTATGCACAGATTTTTCTGAAGCACAGAAACAATAATTTCATCTTTACAAAAATTAAGACTAAAAATAAAGTTTGGGCAGTGTAATTAATCTTCGAACACAAATTAAGATAATTTTGCTGAAATCTGAGAACTTTCTGATCCTTTATAGCATTCCAACTGACACAGTCTGTGAACATGCCAAAGACTGACACGAAATAAAAGGAATTGTTGAATAAAGACGTTATTTTTTTTTTTCCTTGCACACAAAAAGTACTCTCGTAGCTGTGGTTGAACCACGGATGTCACAGGAGTATGTTAACAATGTGCTTATACCTTGCTGGACCTTAAACACTGCAGTTTATGCAGGGTCCGAAAGCTCTCAGATTTCAGCAAAAACATCTCAGCTACATAAACAAAATATCCAAAGATGAACAAAGCTCTATGACTATCCCTTTAAAGATTCATCCATACAATAAATGTTAGTAAAGGACAATCCCAAGGTGCTGAGAACAGTATACTAAGCATAATTAACTATCCAATTTAGTTTTATTTATTAAGTTGAAAAAAAGGGGAATTATTAGATGTTATTATTTTATAAACCAATTATTTTTTGCTCAATAATTCATGAAAGAATTGAAAGAAAATCATGTAATTCAGCAACATTTGTGCCAGCTAAAACAAGTACTATTGCAACACTCAAATCAATACTGCAAACAATGTTCGCACATCCAGAGATTTTGTTGAGCAATGACCTAAAAAACATGTTTGCATTCCGTGTTTTCTGAGGCAATGTCAACAGACAGGTGTGTGAGTTAGGTTAGTGTTTGTGCGAGTGAGTGTCGATGTTTACTCTGAGCAGAGAGCTCAGAGGAGATGTCCGATTTCTGGCACGGCAGTCAGTGCAGTGTCTGCCACCAGCCGGCGGCCCCCTCCCCTCGCTGACCCTGATCAATGGGGACTGTTTGGATTAGCACTAAAAACTCTAACTGCAGTGATTAGAAAACACATTAGTGTTGATCAATTAGGAGGCAAACGCTTCTCTTAATAATTGATGGGGCAAAGCAATTTACACACAGTCAGTTAGTGGGCTTGTCAGAGCATTCTCCAAAGGGCCCAACAAACACAGGCGCCACGAGGTATTGACGCTGCCGCTTGGCCTGAATGCCTGATTAAGCTCTCCGGGGCCTTGGCAGACAGACACACACATAGAGGAACGCTCATTCCATTAAGTGAGAACTAGAGGAGACCCTACTTAAGCCGTGCTATCCACTTACCCCAAACACAGTTCACAACAGCAGAGGTCTGAAAACAGAGCCCTGGGGCACCCCACTCATGCAGACTTGTGGCTGGCACAATGACATCTCTCTTTAGGTCACATCGCACTCATTTACACAATCTGTGCCTTGCAAGAATTAAATTTTGCAAAAGGCGCCCTCCCCCTCCTTTTTTTTGTGATTGTGTTACAGGATTGATGGGAGATGGCCCCCTGGCCCCCAGACGGCCGCACTCAGAGCCACTCAGCACAGGGACCGTGTGTCAGAGCGGAGGAGATGGTTATAAATCACAGCCCCGTCTGCAGACGGCCTGTCTGCGTATCAAGGCTTTTTTAACCTTGTTTTCCTCTCTGCTAACCTTTGCTGTGCTCCTTTTGATGTATACCGCCATTAAGGCTAATGGCACTTCTCTCACGTAAGCCGTTAGCGCTCGTTAGGCGGTGATCAGGCCGGCGACCGGGGAATACAGATGTGGGCTTAATAAATCAATTAAGCAACCAGGAGAGGAGACTGGAACCATATGAAAGGTTAAGCACCAAGGTTCTGGCACCACTAAATGAACTCAAGTGGGTCTCTGAATCACTGAGGACTACGCCAAGACCGCTCTGGGATGCTATATGGTGAATAAAGTGAGTGGAACAGCACACATTATGAGCTTCATTTAGAGCAGAGCAAACAGGAAAGAAAGCATGACTGAAAATACACAAGTAAATGCAAAGAGAAAAACCCAATTGCAAGAGCCAGATAAAAGCGGATTCCTTGCCTTGGAAACAGGTTTATTATGAACGAATGTGACACAGCTAAGCATTAATAGGCCAATTGTGTCTTAAAAATAAAAAATGCGATCATCCTGAAAGTCCTTGAAGCTCTAAAGATTAAGCGAAAAAAAAGAAAGCAATACAAAGTTTTGCCAGTGTAATGAGTAATGACTTCATCATTCATCACCAACATTTACAAATGTAAGATTTGACAAAAGAATGGTTTTAATCATATAAAACTAAATTAATAATGCTATTAAAAACAAGAAGTCAGCAAGTACCTGAAAGCACAATAATCTGTGCATAAATCATGCCACAAGTGTTGGTCAAACATGTGGACTAATGTGCCCTCAAAACATATTTGGACATTAAAGCCATTCAGAGCTAGACAGGTTTTACCAAAATAGCCCATTAATGTTAGATTAAGTATCTTTTTTTTTTTTTTTTAAATAATAAGTATCTACCAAACAATTTTTTTTGTGAAATGCATTACAAGAAAAGTTTGCTTATTCTATCTATCTGACATTTATTTATGGCGTAGGTGGGCAAAATACTTCATGCCACTACCAAGTATTGAAGACTGTGACTTGTCACAGCAGCAGTAAGAAGTGCATACTCACTTTAGCAGCACTGATGACAGTGGCAGTGTAGGACTGGGCATTATCTCCACAGGCCCCACCACGGGACTGATGACACCGGATCAGCTACACACACACACACACACACACACAAACAGAGACAGAACAGAGTCACATTATCATCCAGAACCTTTCAGCTCCCCGGCACTCATTAACCCACAGAGGCCTGTCACAGCCCGCGCCAGGACGTCTGCAGGCGGGCACGGTGAGTAAGAGGAGGAGGAGGATGCCATTAGGACAACAAACAGTTCTTCAGCCCCATTCTACAACGCACTCCCTCTAGGGTCCATGTCCCAGACCTATACAACACTTCAGCTGCCATTGGCCAGAAACTCATTACCTTTGCCCAGACACAATGTCCCATCTGTCCATTATTAAGCAGCAAGTGGCCTCTCTAAGGCAAACAAACTGCACCCATTACATAAATGATGGAGAATCAAGGGTCTACTTAATAATAATATGTCATATTATATTGTTAGCGCATATTTATATGACATACATTGTCTTTATAATGATTTGTGCAATTCGTAAGAAATAAAATCATTCATAAGATGTAATACCAGCAAAATATCACAAAATATCAGCAACAAATCCATCTTAAGCAAGGCCTAGGCTGACTATTAGGTGCTGCATGGGGCACAACAAAATGCGTTACTAAACAAAAAAACAAAAAAAAAGGAATTCTTGGCGCATCTGGAGTTGTTTAAAATACTGGTTCTTTATACTACCTTGTTCTCAGCATAGGCCAACCACCGACTTCCCAGAGCTATAGGGTTGAGGTTGGGCCCAGGACAGGGGTAGCAGCCTGCAACACAAAGGAAAACACTCAAATATAACAAGAGATAAACTAAATAACAGCACAAAGACCACATAAATTATCCATCGTAGCAGCATCTCGCCCAAGACTGTGTTTTACTAGAGCTTAGGGTTAGAGTAATACCAGAGGTTAAATAAGGGTTCTGGCATTTTGTGACAGTAGGATGGCTCCTCGGCTTATTAACTGCCAGACAGATAGACCCATGAGAGCAATACAGCCATAGAATCCGTACTGATCCCACATGCAATGATAATGTAACTGTACATCACATGAGGGACACATACAAACAGGGCAAACATGAAGCAAATGCAAGTCAGATAAGGTATTAAACCAAACGAATAAGCACAGAAACACCAAACATATTTCTCTGCCTTTGCGCATGGAAAGGTTATGCAAGTGCATATCACAGTGTGAAGTGCGCTGACAGTAATTTATAGCATGGAGTGAATATAAAATATACACAGACAGTAAATTAGGGTGTAGAGACTGGATCTGAAACTGGGGTGAATGGGGATTGAGGTAAGCCACAAACGCAGTAATGCAAAAGCCTTTTGTGCCTTTCCAAAGTGGAGGGAGCCAGGGCAGTGAGATAACGTATGTTTAACACATCCTGTGAGCCGGGCTTGGGGGATTTTCACTATTGTTTAGTGATCTCACAGCCAGAAAGAGATGACCTTATTCAACACTTCCACCCAAAAAACATAAAAGCAATTTTAAAAAAACAACATACAGGCCAGTGAGGTCTATAAAAGAGCACCATATTTCGTATTGTTCGATGTCTTCAGCAGTGATATTTTAGTATCACATGGATACTATTATAGATTTGATTTTATAAAGTTTTAATAATTTAGTTTGTGTGTTCTTAACATTTTTACACTTTTTATTTTTACATAAAAGTCAAACTAATTGAAAATGAGAAATATTTCCTTGGCAATAAATTTTTCCCCTCCTGTTCTGTTCAAATTTATATTATGTTATGTGCTGTATTTTCCTGACAATAAAAATGAAATGTTTTGCTGATAATAACTAAAATTGCACAAAGTATACATTTAGTGATAGATATAAGACTATCAGATCTACATAAGACAAAAACAAGTCTAATATATACATATATATATATATATATATATATATATAACAGGTTATCATTATATTAAGAAATAAATGTAAAAATACTAAAACGCCTTGTAATCACTTGAAAATGTACAATAAAATAAAATGTTCACAAACATTATAAAACACTATCAATATGTATTTTTAATTTTCAGAAAACAAGTACGAATTAAAAATGTAAATATAAAACAAACACAAGTTATAGCAGCATTTATTATAAACAAAATCTGTTCTAAAAACCAAGCCTAAACAATTTTATTTAAAGTGAAAGTTTGAGAAATGTGCTATATACAAATAAACTTAAGCTTATGTACCTTACTCATTCGGCACAAATCCAAATATATGCTCTTTGCTTGCAAATATAGTTGCAGCAAATGTGACTTACTTTCCGGAAATTACATTACAGAACTTTTTTTGGGTTATGATTTCAGTTTTTTTTATAGTTTAGTCAATTATATACTAACTATGGGCTTATGTCTGTCACTTTCTGTTGTTCCTATGTTAAGGAAGCTTTAGAGAAGCGATTAATGATGTAAAGGGTTATTGACCATGCCCGTTTCCTGTGGCGCAGACGTTGACGGGGAAGTCGGATAGACAATGAGAGCCATTAAAACAACACTAATGGCAATTTACAACAGACGATTGCTTAAGTGGGCAGCAGAGGCCTGGTTTCACATGGTGACATGGACAGTTTATTCTTCTGAAACCATATACGAAGACCAGTCACGCACATGAGAGTTGGGACCTTATGAGCAGCATCTCTTTGGTGCAAAAAGGCCATTCGGATGAAATTGCTCTTTATGTGCTAGAGCTGGGCTGAGTGACAAACTACATTTGTTTGTTACTGTTTACGCTGCACGATGGCAGCTTGACACAGACATTTCTGGTAATATCCAGCTCTGACACATTATAAAACAAAAGCCATTTGTGTAAACAAGCAGGCCTGTGGAGTTGTGGATGAGCTTTGATATCGTATAGCCGTGAGGAGTGACACAAGGAAAAACGGCTCCATTGGTGTGACAGCACGTATGAGGGTGGTGTGGGGTTTTGTGGGTTTAATGAAGTCAGCGTGCAAAGAGGATTAATCAAGACTAGGTTTCCTGTTTTGCAAAGCTGCAGATCAAAGAAGCATTAAAAAAAGTTGCGTCGGAGACTAGAGAAGGGTAAGAAGGGTCAAGTTTAGCAGACACATCTATAACGTGAAGCACTTACTTGTGACAAAGAACTTCTTCATAAAGGTGCAGCTGTCAAAGGCAGCGATCTTTTCTTGAAGACTAACGACGAGGATCCTATGGTCATCAAGGGATGGAGATTGAGTCAGAAAAAGAGTGTACATAAACTTAACGCTGCATTTAAAATATTTATGAGGCAAAATGCAGGACAAAATATGTGGAAATGCACCTTTTGTTGCAGTGCAGATCATAGATGGGTGTTTTAAATTGTATGGACTTGACCATCTCTCCTGTCCTCAAGGAATAAAGATCCACGCAGCAATAAGGTGGACTTGTCCTGCAAAACACAGACACAACAGTGATTAGTTAGTTGAAAAACCTTAATACGTTTTACATATTTATTCTATTTTTTACACATTTATAAATTAACGTCAAATAATCAAGGACATTAATCTAAATGAATATTTTTATTCAGCAAGGATGCACTAAATTGATCCAAAGTGATAGTAGGATAATTTCTGAGGGATAATGTGACTGGATTACAGCAAAAAATTCAGCTTTGGAATGAATTGCAATTAAAATACATTAAAACAGAAAACTGTTATTTTTAATATATATTTAGCATTATTATGTTTTGTATTATGTAAATGCAGCCTTGGTGAGCATTGTGTACATATACCCTTCGTGAGCAAGAGAGACTTCCTTTAAAACACTTTTAAATATTTATGTCGTTCAAAAAAAAAAAAAAAAGCATAGAAAAGAAAAACAAAGAACAAAGCACCGCAAAACAAACAAAAACAAAGCAAAAAGCAAACAAAACAAAATGCAAAGGAAAGTAAAACTAAAAACTAAAAAACAACCAACCAAACAAAAAAAAGGCTAACATTTACGTTTCCAAAATACATTACAAGATCAAGACCCACCAGAAAACTTTCTCACACTGGCTACTCTGTAGTTATTTCCTCTCTACCTTCATCAAGGAGATGGGAGTTAAGTGAAAGTGGTGGCTGCTGCTCGTCGTAAAGGCAGATATTAATCCTCATTAGGTGTTCCGCACTGGCCTGCCATATTAACCATCTTAACAGAATGTTTCTGGTAAGACGCTGTGCTGGGCACTTTGCTTTCCGCAGGATATTAGTCTTGTGGTAATAAGCATGGCATCAGCACTGCCCAACCCAGTGGGTCTGGAGCAGAACACCAATCTAACAAGTCAGGTATTCTGTTGGAGCCGTAGCTAAGTGTACATAACTTGCTCAAACATCAGTAATAAACTTAAGGATGTCAGGAGTCTAACTATAGACGAAACTGGAACCAAAGAGGCCAGATTATTGACACAGACGCGGAGCTGATCGAGCACTCCATGTAAATGAAGATGATCAATAGCTTGTGCTTCATTGACAAAACAGTTGGCTTTGGAAGCAACCACTAATGATTTGCTGCGTCTGACTCTTAATTCGACCGACTGTCTGCCGCTTCACAAGAAGTGATTATATGATGCATCATAGATTAGCATTAACATACAGTTTGGCAATAAAATGTATAGAGCATAGTGCTATTGGCTCTGCTACTAATGTAACGCAGCTCCTGTGAAAACAAGGGTCTATCGACTGATGTTCTGATGTCAAAAAGGCTAGATACTTCTGATTGGCCAATTCAATTTGCCAGCTATAATACACAATACAATCAAAAAAAACAAACGTAAAAACAACTGTTTATCTAACAATCTGAAATTTTTGACTAATTTAACCTGAACCTAGAACCTTAAAACTGCTATGTTCACTGCAGGAAGCTCAAAAAACTGAGACATGACACAATGGCTAAAATCATCCATCTCTATATGTAGGATATAGATATATATATATATATATATATATACACATAGACGAACAGACAGACAGATGATAGATAGACCAACAGATGGAGAGATAAAGAGATAGACAGATATACAGATAGATGATAGACAGATTGACAGATAGATAGATGGATATAGATGGAGTGATATAGAGATAGACAGACGGATGATAAATAAACAGACAGACATAGATAGATGGATGGAGAGATAGAGAGATAGACAGACGGATGATAGATAGACAGACAGACAGTCATAGATAGAGAGATGGAGAGATAAAGAGATAGACAGATGGATGATGGATAGACAGACAGACAGACATAGATAGAGAGATGGAGAGATAGAGAGATAGAGAGATAGACTGACAGATGATAGATAGACAGACAGACAGACATAGATAGAGAGATAGAGAGATAGACTGACAGATGATAGATAGACAGACAGACAGACAGACATAGATAGACAGATGGAGAGATAGAGAGATAGACTGACAGATGATAGATAGACAGACAGACAGATGATAGATAGACAGACAGACAGATGATAGATAGACAGACAGACGATAGATAGACAGACAGATGATAGATAGACAGACAGACATAGATAATGAGATGGAGAGATAGAGAGATAGACTGACAGATGATAGATAGACAGACAGACAGACAGACAGACATAGACAGAGAGATGGAGAGATAGAGAGATAGAGAGATAGAGAGACAGACATAGATAGATAGACATACATAGATAGACAGATGGAGAGATAGAGAGATAGACAGACAGACATAGATAGACAGACATACAAAGATAGACAGACAGACATAGATAGACAGACGGAGAGATAGAGAGATAGACAGACAGACATAGATAGACAGACAGGGAGAGATAGACAGATGGAGAGATAGAGAGATAGACAGAGAGACAGACAGAGAGACAGAGAGATAGATAGATGGAGAGATAGAGATAAAGAGATAGACCGACAGATATACAGATAGATGATAGACAGATCGACAGATAGATAGATATAGATGGAGTGATTTAGAGATAGACAGACAGATGATAGATAGACAGACAAAGATAGATAGACAGATAGATAGACAGACAGACAAAGATAGATATACAGATAGATAGACAGACATATATAGACAGACAGACAGATGATAGACAGACAGACATAGATAGACAGATGGAGAGATAGAGAGATAGACTGACAGATGATAGATAGACAGACAGACAGAT
>JAUCMU010000027.1:11372463-11387816 GCA_032275025.1 Enteromius treurensis | reverse complement strand
GAATAAATTACATTTTAAAATATATTCACACAGAAAACACTTATTTTAAATTGAAATAATATTTCACAATATTACAGGTTTTTTTCTGGATTTTTAGTCTAATAAATGCAGCCTTGATGACCATAACAAACATCTTTAAAAACCATTAAAAATATTACTGACCCCAAATATTTGAACGGTAGTTCAGGTGACTCTGCACGTCAGTGACCATCCAGGAACGAGTTTGAGCACCCCTGCTATAGCACAACATCTAGTACTTATTGCATAAATAAAATAGGTACCACTTAAAAGAAAATATTTTTGAAGATTTAATTTACTCACCCTCAGGTAGTTCCAAACCTGTATGAATTTCTTTGTTCAGCAAACACAAAGGAGGATATTTCAAAAAAAGTTTGTAACATGGCTGTTTTGGGTCACTATTGACTTCCATAGTATTTTTTCCCGTACAATGGAAGCCAGCGGTGACCAAAACAGCCTGGTTACAATTTTTTTCCCTCCTTTATGTTCATACAGGATTAGAACTACTCAAGGGTGAGTAAATAATGACAGTATTTTCATTTTTGGGTAAAATATTCCTTATATATAAAACTCTGGTTTTTGATCATATTTTGCAGACATGTCTGAAAGCAGTGCTCTGAGCCGGCTCTATGAAGAGAGGGTGCGCCCCTGTATAGACCTAGTGGACTTATTTAGGTCCTTAGGTCTTGAAAAGGACCTGAACCTGCCAGCTATTGCTGTCATTGGTGATCAGAGCTCAGGAAAGAGTTCTGTGTTGGAAGCTCTGTCTGGAGTGGGGCTTCCTAGAGGAACAGGTAACAAAAGTATACCTAAGCATACTGTGGAGGGAAATACCTGTTTTCTCTTTCGTCAGTCAGAATGTAAAGGCATTGCTCAGCTGACCATCTAGTGTTTTAAACACAGGTATTGTGACACGCTGTCCTCTGGTACTGAAACTGAAGAGAATTAAACAGGAATTCAAATGTAAGGACTGGAGTGGATTGCTGTCATATAAGGATCAAACCATACCAATAAAGGATCCAGTGGAAATAGAGAATGCTGTCTTACATGGTCAGTATTATTCCACATTAAAGTGAATTCATATACATTTCATTGAGAACTTTAATGCCATGTAAGTCGTTCAGATATTTTATTTGTGGGATGATTGTGTCATTGTAGCTCAGGGAGTATTGGCAGGAAACAAAGAAGGGATCAGTCATGAGATGATCACTCTAGAGATCCAGTCATGTAACGTTCCTGACCTTACTCTCATTGACCTGCCAGGCATTGCTAGAGTTGCCACTGGCAACCAGCCAAAAGACATCGACAAACAAGTAAGATGCAGTAGTACAGATCAGGGCTGTAGTACCCGAGTCCGGTCTTTAGTCCCACTGATCCATGAAGTATTGCATTTAGTCATTTTGGTGTTCTGTAACAGATAAAAGCTCTAATTGAAAAGTTCATTCAAAGACAAGAGACCATCATGTTGGTTGTGGTGCCTGCAAACATTGACATCGCCACCACTGAGGCACTGCAGATGGCAAAGCAAATGGATTCAACTGGAGAAAGGACTTTGGGTTGGTAGCATTCCATATTGATTACTCGCTGAATAAGTGGATTATTGTATAATATATTGGTCACGTTTTCTTCAAATAAACAAATTTTCTATCTGCAGGTATTCTGACTAAACCGGACTTAGTGGACAAAGGCGGGGAGGAGAAGGTGGTCAAAACAGTGAAAAATTAAGTGATAAAACTGGAGAAGGGCTACATGATTTTTAAATGCAGAGGCCAGAATTACATCAATGAAAGACTTGATCTGGAAAAAGCTCTGGAAAAAGAAAACTATTTTTTTGAGGAACATACTCATTTCAGGCAAGAAGTGAAAATGATTGTAAGAAATTCTCTCAAAACGTGTAGCACAAACCATTTCATGATAGTGTGAAATACAGCATATGTATGCAGAATAGTCATTTGATATAAACTACATGTATTGGTCATTAATCTGACAGCTTCTTATTATTCAAATGACTTCTTTCCTTACAGGTCTCTATCTGAAGAAGGATATGCTACAATACCCCGTCTTGCAGAAAGACTCACAAAAGAATTGGTTGAACACATTATTGTGCGTATACAAAGTTAGATGACGTTAGGCAGAAACATTGACACAGTAAAGTTAAAGTTGGTTCTTAGTTGGTCATGAGCTAGTTTATAACCATCTTAACCAAACCAGCTAACCTGCTGCAAGACATACCTAACCAGGCTTTCTCAAAAGGAATATAACCACTTCTCTCTTTTATTTGGTTTGCCACACAGGCTTCTCCACAAACTCCAGCTGATTCTTCTGCTTGTTTCATAATCCAGACTTTTCAGACCAGACCAACAGTTTAATTGGCTTCCTATCAATTTTCCAAACTTCCAAACCTAATATTCTTCTTCGCACTTACAAAACTCTTCATAAACCTGCTCTAGACCTCTCAGACCTCATCTAGCCCTACAGTCATTCTCGTTTTATTTATTGCTCCTCCTGAAGTAGGTTGACTTTGAGTGATCTGAAAGGCACCAATTAGACTTAGACTGACATGACACCTTAATAATCATGACATAACATATGTCATGAATATGAAGGAGGTTTTAGGCATGTTTATGACAAATTGCCATTAAGTGTCATTCGCTCAGTTATGACATTTTTAATGCAAAGATGACATTGTTTAAGATGTCTTCGTTATGACAACTTAACATAAACCAATACTACATAACCTGCCAGTGTCTTCAAGTAAAATGTTACCAAATGTGTTACTATTATTATTGTTATTAGTAGTAGTAGCAGTATTTAAGTATAAGAAGTCTGGAGTAAACTAAAGTCAGAATGGGGTACATCTTATTTCTTTACTTTTAGAAAACACTGCCAGAGTTGCAGAAACAACTCGATATGAAATTAGAGAAGACGTCTGCGGCTCTTCGAGCACTGGGTGACGGAGTTCCTCTTGATGAATATGAAAAGAAATATTTGTTGGCTACGGTAAATTTTTTGGTGTATGATACAGTGTCCAAAACTAAAATAGGATTTTTCATATTTTCATATTTTCACTCTAGGCAGGAAAACATATTGTAGGAAGTTTACAATATGAAGTTTTTCTTATAGTGGTTTTGAAATAAAGTCCGTATTTACCGTATGAAAACAATATAAACAACACCCATTATTGCACTTTCATATCTTTCAATGTGCAGTTTTTACATACAGAATAATAATGTGTGTTCCACCTCAGCAATGTTTTTTCTGGCTTTGTTTTTATATTTGTCACTTTATTAGATTTTGTGCTCTGCAGAAAATTCGACAGTTACATGATGCCCTTGAGAAAGTAAAGAAGGCAGAAGAAGAAGCAAAAAAAACAGGCACAATGGTCTTCTCCAAAATCAGGGAGGAATAAAAAAATTGGAAACATGACCTGTATGCCAAAGCTATTAAGAGTGAGTTTATAATAAAATAAACTCACATAAGTGTTTGTATTTTGGAAGAAATGCTATTATTGGTTTTGTGCAATTTAGCCTTTCCTTTAATTATTTTCTCTAAATGTTGTCCTTTCTCTCTGAGGCTTATTTATGCAGTTTGCATGTAACTGTCATGTCATGGTTGTGTTCTTCCTGACTTTGTCTGTCTTTTCTCTGAAGCGGAGAAAATTCTCAGTTTTGAGGTAGCAGAGTATGTGAAGACTCTTAGAGGAATGGAGCTTCCTGGATTTTCGAACTACAAAACATTTGAGAGCATTGTCAAGGAATACATCGAGGAGCTAGAGGAACCTGCTTTAAAGCTGCTCAGAAATGTCAAAGGTGAACGGCCATGACTTTCTTTTGCCCTCAAATTAAGTTGTTTTACTATTACTTCCTCTGATTGACTCAAGTTGTCTTGTTTTTATTTCTGTTATTTACAGCTATTGTTCACTCCTCTGTGGACCATATCGTTAACGCTAATTTTAAAGGCTTCTCTGAATTGGTGAGAGCTGCAAAAGACCCAACTGAAAATATTCTTGATGAGCAGTTTGAGAAAGCTGTGGAGAATATACTTTCACAGTTTAAGATGGAGAAGCTTGTTTATTCCCAAGATGATCTATACATTAACCAACAATACAAAGTAAAACAACAATCACTTGCAGATAAAGGGCTACTACTGGCACCATCTGTCAATCAAGATGTTCGTGACATGGCATACCATCTCATCACCTATTTAACGGTTTGTACACCTTTTAAGGAACTTTTTGTTTAATAAAGTGTGAATGATATTAGTCGCTAACAGAATTTATAATTTTACCATCACGCCTGTTATGTTTTACATTAAATATAAGACTTAATGATTGTTTGTGCATTCTCTGGTGCAAATAGTTCTTGGAGGAAACCTTAAAAAAATGTATTAGGAAAAAATATGTAATATACATGACTGGCCAAATTACTGACTTTGTTCAAGTATTGCTTTTTTTAAATGTGATTTGTATGTATTTATAGATTACCTCTGAACGCCTGGCTAATCAAATTCCACTGATAGTTCGGTATCACATGCTGGACGAGTACATCTCTCAGCTTCAGAGTGCAATGCTTATCATGATTGGAGGGAATCCGGAAATGCTGCTCCAAGAAGATTCTGGTGTTGTACGTAAGAGGAAAGTACTGGCAGACCAACTGAAGCGTCTGAAGACAGCTGGTATAGAACTATTAAAGCATGCGTTCTGTGGCTAGAACTGCCACCTCACATCCAGGTGTCTGCTGACCATAAAACTGGGATAGGCTCCAGGATCCCTGCAACCCTACAATTGGTGTAAAATCCTTATTTTACCACCACACCTGTTATGTTTTACTTAAAGCTCCATTAAAGTATAAGACTTAATGAAGAAAAATTTGTGCTTTCTCTTGGGCAAACAATTCCTGAGTTTTCTTTCTTATAATTGCTTATAAAAGAAAAAAATTAAGACATATTATAACATCTTTTTTTAGACTTAGAAAAAAAGTGGCAAGCTGTAAGCTCAGAGTTGTGAGAAATTAAATACTTAAGAACTTGCAACTGAGGGAAGTCACTATTCGGAGAAAAACATTAGAATTGTGAGATGTTAACTCAAAATTGTAGTATATGAACTCAAATTTCTAAATTCTAAGTTTATATCTTGCAGTTTTGGAGAGCACATTCCAAGGCCCAGTTTATGGCAGGGCCCCTCACTGACCACAAGAGTGGACACATGTTTGCTATTTTAATTGGATATTGGTGGTCTAACAGCTTACTGTCACGATTGAGACACGGGATGTTCACACACACACACACACACACACACACACAAATCAGATAGCAGACAGCAAACGGGCACATCAAAGGTAATGGCAAGAGAATAATCCGAGTTCGTGGCGAGGGTCAGGCGATGAGGCAAGCAGAGTCCAGAGGGGTGAGACTAGAGCGAGAGTCCGAGAGCAGGCTTAGGTCCAGATCCAGGAAGACAGAGAAACATAGAAAACACCGGGAACACGGAAAAACACAGGGGGCTAGACAACGGGGAGAACGCAGGGTACATCCAACATTGATGAGCGAATTCACAAACAGACAACCGGAACTTAAATACAAGTAAGAACTAGGTCAGTGGGTGGAGCTAACAATGAAACACCATGACAACTGACAAGCAGGGAGACATGAGTTTGTAAATGAGTCCATGAATGAAAACAAACATAAAACACAGAGAGTTCGCTGGCCGCTGGGGTGCCATCCCCTGATCTGGGCTGGCACATCCAGCTGACTGTGACACTAACATAAACTGTGCAGGGCCTTTAGATAAAGATGTTTAAGTGAGATTTGAATTTAGAGTGCCTTTTGTGTTAATGCAAACATGTCCTGGGATTGCCCTCATGAATGATCCTGGTTTGGACACCTAAGCCTCTGTCACACAGCGATTCCAAAAAATACATGGAAAATTGTGACCCTTGATTTGTCCTGGAATCATTTGAATTTGGTTCATTGGTTCATTCTGGATTTTCCAGAATCTGTACACGGGTTCACACACATCCCGCAAAGACACATGACATTGGGATATCACGTCTGATGCAAATCACCCAGTAAATGGGTCATCACTACAACACAACCTTTACGGCATTGATCCTAGCGTTTGTTTAAACAGATCTTGTTCCAGGACTGCTCCTGGCAGTGTTAGATCCTCACCCAGGGCCTTTATAAATCGTGGGACGTGTTTGCAATCACGCAGAAGGCACTCTGGCAATTTTCCAGAATCAATGCATAAGGGCTCTAACATTGCCAGGATCAGTAGGGACCCTGACAACTGGAATACGGCTTTTAAACTCTTTTAAGAGCTCTGCTCTGTTCTAACTAGTGATAAGGTGCCCCTTGATGGTTAGGTGATTTTCCCTTTCCACATCCTGTGAACTGATGTATCCCTTCCAGTGCCCTTCGAACTGAGTGTGGGTACTCGAGTGTGTCAACTCAACAATGCACATCCACATAATATGTCTGGTTACACCTTCAGTCTCCACATACACATTCACCGCATCATCTCCCAAGGACACAAGAATAAAATGCGCAAGATGGACCTTCTCTTCACTCATCACTTGCAGGAATATCCTGGCTTCAGACTACACTTCAGAGTGGTCGCGTGAATGCTTTTTAATATAATCAAATATATTAATGTCGTCTGTGTGCCACTCTGCGTCTTTTTGGGCTTTTGAATTGTCTGCGTGCTTACAGCAACACATTGATTTGGAAAACAGGCCCTTCAGCCCCTTCCTGCCCTGATTTCCTCTTTCCATACACAGCTCTATATTGTGTTTTGTCCTACAGTTGTCCCCATTGTTTGTTCTGTTCATGCCCCATATTTCATGTGTTCTGATTCCCATCTATTCAGGTGAGCTGTCTTTATTTCTGTGGCAGAGGCTCAGCGCTTGAGTGAGGTTGGCGGTGTTACCATGGGGACAGGGTCCCTGACATGAGCTTGTTGAAGAGTAAACGAGGGCAGAGAGCAGCTGAGCTTTGTACAAAATTGTACAAAATGATTACCCTGGTAATGTCCTACATAATAGATGTGTGCATGTGTGTGCAATTGCAGGTACATTTGACATCATTATTTTGCTGCATATACAATTCCATGCTTTTTCATGCCTTTGTATTTATTTATTTACTTATTCAGCCTAATTGCTTACACATTTTTGCATGTGATATTTTAATATTTTTACAGGAAATATGGTAACTTCATGGATCTCAAGTTTTAATTGAACTAGTTTTTGTTTTATTTACACAATAAACTGTTTAATGCCCCCCAAAAATATTTGTGTGTACTTATTTGTTTGTAGTATATTTATAACATGACTAAATTAACAATGCATTGCGATATTTAAAGCTCAAAATCATGTACAGATTATTTGGGTCACCTCAGAAGGCAGTGATATAGTCCGACAGGGGGCGACGACACGCACGAGCGCTATTATAACAGCTGACGGACAATCACGAAGAAGTGTTTTGTTGTCATGGCGGTGTTTTAAACTGTCTGACACTTCCTATAAACAAATCTTGATTTTAGCGTCTCTTTGGGAACTTCCTGTCATGTTTAAACATAACACCACGGATTTACTCGTCGGCTTTTGTGTATTTTGTGGTTTTTGCAATCATTTGCTCTGAGAAGTATTACTCGAGCAGTATTGGCTGAATTGATTAAGCTCGTCAAAACACATTATCAGGATGATTTCAGATTTCCAAAGGGGTTCTGCTATGACCATTGCAGAACTGGGCTCTGTGAATCGTGAATGGATTAAAAAAGGCTCCTCTGGGTCTCAAATGACTGGTCTGCAAACACAAGTAAGTTACTGACTTGTATATATAACGTTATGGTGCTGTATAATGTAATATTGCATGCTATATCTATTTGATAAATAAAACTGATTTTGGTTGTCTATGAACACGATTTTCCTTTATTCTCATAACTGGCTCTGATTCGCAGCTTCAGTTCAATAACACAATGACAACCAGTGTTCTCAACCGAGCCACCCGCGTGGGACCCCCTTCTCCCATCATAATAGAGAAACTTAAACCCCTTACGGTAAGGCAGGATGATCTGGAGAGCTGCAGCAGCTCGGTACGTCTCTCAGTCCTCTCAGAAGAGCGTCTGCAGGCTGCCGTCAGGCTCGCCAGGAGAGATCTGCGCAGGAAACATCAGGAATCCATCAGCCGATTGTCACCTGAACCAGCAGAAACATCGCACAATATCAGCTCTCAAAGCCGCAACACAGATTGCAGTCCTCGCGTGGTCCACCAACAGATGTCGGGTCCAAAAAAACAATTTAAAAATGGCTCTCAGGTGCTTGTTAATACACCACAGGAACCCAACAGCCAACTTAAACAGGGCCAGCCACCCACCAAAACCCTCAACCCGAGAGTCAACAGCGGGGAACCTCAGCTCAGCCAGGAGATCCAGAAATTACAGAAGGAGCTCAGCACGTATGTGCAAAGAATAGAGCAGCTGGCTTATAAAGGTATTCTTATCAATCCTAAGCACCTGAAGGTAGTTTTTGTACACTTTTTAAAAGTTTTGGGTTTTCTGCAGGACGTGCTGTGGAGGTTCTGGAGCCTGATGAGAAGCAGAGGATGGAGATCCGGCGACAGGAGCAAGCAGCCCGTTCTGCACGCATCATCTATGTGTTACAGCAGCAGGTCTGTGACCCTGCAATTCACAAATACAATTTTTAAGAAAGAAAAAAAAAAAATTGATTAGTAGTTAACAAAAAAGGGAATGTAAGCTGCCTTTTTGTGGTCTCGGCTATTCATGTACATTTGTTGCATTTCACCCCCAAATAAGAAATATGAGACGTAATATAATCAAATTTTTAGGGCTAATTTACATAATTGTGTAAATGAGGATTTCACAAATAATTATTCATAAGCACCTATTTCACAGATATAGGGCAGGCTTTTTACTGCAATTTGGATTCTGCATATAGTCAGTAAAACCATGCATTCTTGTACATGAATGAAACCGCTTTCACGCAGCTGCTTCTCTATGGTCTGTCATTTGTCGGAGATAAAAAGGCGGCATTACAGATCCACATCAGGTCTTTTTGTTGTTCTGTTCAAGGTTAAAGAAATACAGGAGGATCTAGAAAAGCTGCGTTCCCAGAATGTCAAACACTCCAAAAAGGTACCAAAGTTCATTTTATATAAAAAAAATTTGATTATAGCTTGATTTTAAAGTGCAAGAATGAGTCATGCAGGGGTTTCTCTGGATGTCTTCTCAGTCTAGGGCAATGGACAGACTGGCTGCTGCTCACCGGGGGGCTGTAAGGGCCATGCAGGTCTTTATCAACCAGCTGTCAGACCCTGCAGAGAACAGAGTGCCCACCCACTGCAAAGAGCTGGGGCAGCTGATTCGCCAGCTCTCTCTCTGCTCAGCCAAGGCTGAGGTGGGCCAAGGATCTGCCGTACCAGAGACAGCCCTCGACATCCTACAGAAATTAGAGGTATATAAACACAATAAACGTTCAATGAATGTCAGAGCCTTAATGTAATGCCGTTTTGTTTGTGATTGCTCAGACGCTGGACTTAGCACTAAGTAAGCAGGAGACATCCAAGAAAAGAGATTTGCAAAATGTCAACCCAGCGGAAAAGATCTCTACCAGGGTCAGGGCACGCAGCATGTCCCCTCCACGTCCTGCAAGAGCTCCAGCTGAGAGGACCTCACAAAGACCCCAAAAGACAGCTGCTGCAAAAAAGCCTGCCGGTGAGTCATGACAACCGAAGTGATGTTCATTTTTTAAAAATAGTTTTGGTATTGCTGCTGTCTGTAAGTCATGTCTGAATGTCTCTGCAAAACATCTAAGTAACCTTATTTTAAAGAAATGTTTTTTTTCCCTAGTTCCTAGAAAAATTGCAGTAACTAGTTTTGATATTTTTTTATATAACTCAACTCTACAAATACTTTTTGGGCCACTGTAAATGAAAATCTGTATTGAATTATTTATCTTGTGTTGGTTTGCAGAATGTGCTGGTTACTCCCTTTGCAGGTGTTTGATTTCAGGGTATTGCAAAAGAAAATCTGAGATTTTGTTAATGAACGCAGGCAGCAGACTGGCAGCAAAGCCCCACAGGACCTCACAAGCACTGGTGAAGGAGCGCAATGAAGTTCTGAGGGCAGGGCTAGAGAGCCTCTTAGATCATCAAAAACTGAGAGCGGCAGAAGCACAGAAGCCCAACAAAACTTCCAGTGCTATCAACCCAGACCATGTTAAGGTTTCTTTTAGTTATCATTTTTATTAATAATAAAAATGTATTAATACATAGTTTAATTGTAGCTCAGCTTTTTTTGAGAAACACTAACTTTCACAATTTTAGAGTTAATAAGATTTTGAAAGCAATTTAATTTATCCAGCAAGGATGCATTAAATGGATCAAAAGTGGCAGTACAAAATTATATTTGAAATAAATGCTTTTCTATTAACATCAAATATGTCATTAAAAATGTATCAAAGTTTCCACAACGTCATTAAGCAGTACAACTGTTTTTTTTTTGTTTCTTGAGTACCAAATTACCATTTTCTGAATGATCTTGTGGCACTAAGACTGGAGGAATGGCTGAAAATTCATCTTTTGCTATCGCAGGAATAAATGATATTTTAATAGAAAACATATTTGAATTTGTAAGAATTCAAAAAATTCTGTTCAAATAAATGTTGTCTTGTTGAGCATAAACATTACAAATCTTACTGAACACAAATATTTGAAGGGTAGTGTAAAAAGCAAAAAACAACAAAAACAGATAAGACACACTGTTTCTCATTCAGCAGGCCGGTCATGTTCGCGATGCCAGTTTCCAGCAGCCCACCGTCTCATCTCGACTGAGGGAAAACCAAGTACCTCAGAAAGAGCCCACTGTGCCATGGATACCAACATCCCCTCACTCTCCTCCTCGCCCACAGTCAGTACATCCAGCTTCTTATTCAGATTCGTCTTGCACTCAGGACTTCACATGCTTGCACCTTTGTGTTCTTCTGATGTGTATATATACACCTGTGTAGTGCTGTGTCTAACCGGCCAGAGCCCAGATGTCTGTTCTCACCTAAAAAGAGCCCTGAAAGACAGAAGCCACAGACCAGACCTAGTGGCAGCACACCGCTCAGCCCTTCAGCACATGATAGAAATCAAGCCCAAAATGAAGCCCTTAGGTACGTAATGGACCCTCTCTTTCACTTATTTAAGACATTTGTATTATCACTGGGCTCTCCTTTTATCTAAAAATGATTATCACATTCACTTTCAAAGACTGTATTTTTTTTTTTCACTGTTAAGTATGAGACAGCAATAGGAGTTCACTGGTGTGTATGTTTATGTGCAGGCTAGCCTGGCTGGACCGGGTGACTGCAGACAGACTAAGAGAACTGAATCGTTTGAGTAAAGAGGAGGCTGACGGCATTAACAACCTCCGGTACGACAGCAGCTCGCTCATTATCATGGTTAACCAGTGGTTCAATGAACCGTATATGCAAGAAATGAGTTTTGCTGCTTGTTTAATTAAGTTAATTAAAATGAGCCAACATTTTGTCACAGAATTTCATTGATTGCCATCAATTTAAATGAGCAAAATGGAAGTTGACATAATCCATTTGCGTTGAATAATGATGTATAGAAATCAAGTTCTAGACAAACTAGCTGGAAATTAACTAGTCTCATATCAGCTGTCTTTTTAGTTAAATTAGTAAATATAACACTACATTTCATTTTTTTGGGTTAACTTAAACGAATGTAAATTAAATTAATTTAAATGAATGATTAAATACCTTTTTAATGTAATACTTGTACAATTAATATTGTCATAAAGTATCAATAGTCATTTTATTTTTATATATGTTTTTACATTTTTGAATGTTTTTCTCAGTTTAATGAGGAGAAAAAGGTTCATTGAACTTTTTGATCATTCGTGTGTGTGTTTGCATTGATGTGTATAAATACGTGACCATGGTAGGACCACAGTGGGCTCTCCGACACAGTGGGCTGAAAAAGCTGAGCAGGCCGCTAGAGAAAGAATTCAGCCTTTGATGGATCAAGCCAAGGTAAAGACATTCATCTGATGCTGTTTCCCCAAAAAATATTTGACATGTTTATCAGTGTATTAGCAAGAGCTATAAATCCTTGACTGAGGACCATTCTTTCCTGATATTCTTCCCTTCGGGGAATTCTGTGTGGATGTAAATAAAGAATTGTGTCTCTACTGTTTTTCTGTCTCATATTTGTATTGCAGGTGGTAGGAGCAGGAAGTGACACACTAAGAGAGCGGCTGAAGGTTGCAGATAAGGTGAGATTCCTGGATCTTCAGCACCAAGAGCTTATTTAAATTAAATATTTAACGAAGGTTCAATTTGCAAATGCTCACACAAAGCAAGAATGTGAGGAGGATTAATTTGAAGTAACAGTGAAAAATAAAATGCGCTTTACTATTCTGTGCTGTAAATGCCGACAGCCTGGGGCCAGTGAGGATGTACTGAGCGAAGCTCTTCTGGAAGATCTTCTGGAGGACACAGCTCGAGCTCTGTGGGTGACTGAGAGGCAGCAGGTGGCAGAAGATGATGCTGAGAAGCAGCTGCAAGGCCCCACTTTAGAGAGCATGTTGCTGAGGATGGAGGAGATGGAGGTCAGTGAGTGGGAGCTAAAGTAAAAATAAATAAATTACAAGTAAAATACATTTAAAATTAATATTGATTTAAATATTAATAATACATTAAATTAACTTCACAAAACTGTATTTTTTTTACCCAGAGAGACCAGGAAGAAGTGCGTCGGCGCTTTGCCATGATCTCATACTCTGACCCTCTTATCTGGGAAAAAGGCACAGGTGAGTCACAGCACCCAGATAGACCATTTACATTCCTCAGTTGATAGCATACAGGAAGACTGAGCAAAGTAGTTATCAGGTGTCCTTTCGGGAGCATCAGAAGGTCAGTCTCCGCGTCTCCCCACTTTGTCCCCGGAGAGACAGAAGTATGTGATCTGCATTTTGTCTGGCTGACGGGACAGTGGTTTCCACCAGATGGCAGCAGTGTAAAACGTTGTGTGTGTTGCAGACGCTCAGAGGAATATTACTAGCTCCAGGCCAGCCTCTCCTCAGCCAATCCGTGTGACGAAACCAGTCCTGAATGCACCCAGTACAGCCGACATCCTGCTGCAAAAGCCAGTGGAGACTGGGTGAGTGACTATCAGCTGATTCTTGAGTGTATTGGCACATTTGGATCAGCCACAATTTAATCAGTCTTCACTTGAATTGTAGGGGAACTGCACATTGACTGGGGTGTTTTTTGCACTGCAATATCTGTCTGTTTAGGGAATATTCAATAACGGCTACATGAAAATCGAATTCCAAAATATGCTGGTAAAAGCCAGTCTCTCTCTCCCTCCGCCTCCTTCTTCTGTAGTTCTGCCAAGAGAGAGCGGGAGCCTCGCTTCTTTCTGCCCAAAGCTTTGGCAGCAGCTGTGGCTCAGTAAATTAAAAGAAAAATAAAATAATAAAAAGGGACAGTCTTGAGGGCGTGAGAGTTGTCTAAAGTGACGGGGGCATGATGGGGAATTCAGTGGAACAGGTTCAATATATACATTAGAAGATTAAAATCCTTTCTCCTTTTCGACTTCAGCTCGCTTCTTCGGATTTGTGAATGTGGTGTACACATTCAGCCTCCACTTTTTTTTTTCTATCTCGTCGTAGGAGCACAATGTCTACACAAACTTGAAAGCGCCATCTCCTGTCTAATCTCAGGGAATTACAGTCTCTACAAGCCTTTCAAGTGTGCACTCTGTTTGCTACATACTGACTAAAATGATCAACATACCTTTCTATATATTATATTTGCATCTATTCATGCAGCAAATGCTTTTATCAAAGCGACAAAACAGTGAAATCATTCTAAATGCTGAAATACAAAGGTACAAATGGGATGTTAGTGTGACTGCAACAAGGAAAGTGCTAATGGATGTGGAAGTGTATGTGTAATAGTATATACTATGCTACCTGTACTGCTTTTCCTGAGTTTATGTTGCAGAATTGTTCCAAACAGTTGTAAAAGCACTCAGCATACCCAGTTTAAAAAAAGGCACTGCTCACCACTGATATACATGTGACCCTTGACCACGAAAGCAGTCTTTTTGTAGCAATAGCCATAAATTCATTGTATAGGTCAAAAGTATTACTAGTATAGGCCAAAAGTCATAGGGACATTAAGGAAAGATCATTTTCCATGATTATATTTTGTAAATTTCCTACTGTAAATATATTAAAACTTAATTTTTGATTAGTTATATGCATTGCTAATAACTTAATTTGGACAGTTTTAAAAAGTGATTTTCTCAATATTTAGATTTTTTTTTGCACCAGCATATTCGAGATTTTGTCCTATCCTAACAAACCATACATTAATGAAAAGGTTTTTAATGGAAAAATTGACACATAATGTTTTGTTGTCTAGGATTACACATACTTATACTGTGCGTGTGTGTGTGTGTGTGTGTATACTTGTGCTGATAGGTTTCCAAACCCTTTACAAAATGAGCAAAATGTTAATAATTTATATTTCTTGTACTATTTCACATGACAGGTGTTTACAGGTGTACTCTGCAAGACAAAATAATTACTGAATTTATAAAAATGGCCGCATTCAAAGGTTTACATATACTTGAATCTTAAAACTATGTGTCATTCCCTCGATAATCCACAAATGTATTTTGTGATCGTTGTAATTGAGAACCTTGTTGGTCCTGAGAAGTTTAACTGCCTGCTGTTCTTCAGAAAAATCCTCCAGTTTCCTGCACATTCTTTGGTTTGCCAGCATCTGCATTTATGAACCAAATTTGAGATCCATGTTTTCACACAGGACAGTTGAGGGACTCGTCCACAACTATTACAAAAGGCTGAAACATTTACTGATGCTTAAGAAGGCAACACAATGTATTAAGAGCCAAGGATTGTAAACTTTTGAATAGGATGATGACGTGTAAATTCTTCTCATTTTGTTTTACTGTTTATTTTTTATTTACTATTGGACTTACAGAAGCTACATAAATGCTTCCCAGAATAAATACTTAATTATAAATACACTGATCAAAAAAATAAAGGGAACACGTAAACAACAGAATGTAACTCCAAGTCAATCACACTTCTGTGAAATCAAACTGCCCACTTAGGAAGCAACACTGACATAGACAACAGGTGGAAAATGTAGGCAATTAGCAAGACACCCCTAATAAAGGAGTGGTTCTTCAGGTGGTGATCATAGACCACTTCTCAGTTCCTATGCTTTCTGGCTGATGTTTTGGTCACTTTTGAATGCTGGCGGTGCTTTCACTCTAGT
>JAUCMU010000027.1:11345973-11356433 GCA_032275025.1 Enteromius treurensis | reverse complement strand
AACACTTGATTTATATAAGAAGTAGGAAACGATGGTGTTTGAGACTCACAGTATGTTATGTCCATGTACTGAACCGTAATTATTCAACCATGCCAAGGTAAATTCAGTTTTCCATTCTATGGCACCTAATCGATCAGGTTAACTTATATATATGTAACAGCTCGACAGAGTCATTGTTTTAACCCTGAAATGAAAGAAAAGCATTTTTTAGGTATAATTTTGTGTATGCACCTCACAGACTACTATTTGCATAATATTTCCCTAATAGGGACATTGCTGTTTGTTCATTTCCTATCCAAAATACTGACTCCTGAATAAGCTATACTTTATCTTGCCACTTGTGATTGTTCAATCCTTCCCTGTTGAGAAGAAAATTTGGAGGTTGGACCAATTTCCAACAGTAATTGTATATTGCCACTATATATTTTGCAGTTGATGCTCATTCTCTGTATATTCGGATATAGACCACTCACTGAATATAATTCTCAGACACATGCCATAGTTAATTTTTTTCACAGTCTGTATTTCCTCAGCAGAAGAGCCCCAGAGTGCCTCTGAATTCAGAACAGTTTCAGTGAGTCAGACCATCATGTTGTGTTTGTCTGTAAGTCCGGCACTGCATGACCTCAAAGCTTTAAAAGGGGTGCGTTTTCCTTTTGCACAAAATGTATTTCATTGTGCGCTCAATTCATCTGCATTGCCTTGCTGCTCTGGTGCTCTGGAAAAAACAGGTCTATGATTGACTTTCTCAGTAATGTGAATAGGAATTCATATATTGGTATGCTTAGGCTCTGTTGAATTGGTTTGAAATACACGTTTCAGGTAAATCGGGTCAGTGTTTCTTTAACGCACAGTTACGTATTTCATATGTACACATAGAGGTCATAGTGCTCCAAGTGATATATTTAATCTTATCCATTCAGGAAGTGACCTTTTAGTGGCAGATAAGCAAGTAGCATTCTGTGTCAATTCTCAAAACCTCATTTTACTGGGGTTTGGTTGAGAATAAAACGGGGAATACTGATTGTGTTGTTCACAGGAGCAAAATTGAATTGCAAAGTCGGCTTGTTTTTGCCAAACCAATTAACGTGCACCTCAGTCAAGGTGTTTCCTGCGGTGCTCTTGTGATGTACGTTCCAATGAAATACATTTAATCTCCATTGTTTTGTCCGTTTTGTTTAGCTTTTTTTTTTTTTTTTTTTTTTAACGGGGTGTTGAGGGACGGTATTGTGACTCTATATCTGTGTAATGGCATTTCAGTCAATAGCGCACTCTGGATCTGTGGCTGTCATGATCTACTATTAGCTCTCAGCAAACAGCATTGCATTCAATTCAGGTTTCACATTTATTTAGTTTCTTGCTTGGTTTTTGTCACTGAGAAAATGAAATTCTATTTTTATCCTCGAACCAATAATTCAGCATTTGCTGCACCCACGCAGCAGAGTGAGATGTGACTGTTATTCCTGTTAAAAGCATCAAGGACGTTTCTACGTGATGAACTCATGAATTTATGTAACTAAGCCAAGCATAACAGATCAAGCATCTTCTAGATCAGTGGCTCTCGAACAGTCAGACCATCTGAAGTGGTGCATGTATATATATAAAAATGTTAACGTTTGTAGTTTCCCTTAGTTCTGCATTGGACAGACGAAGGTCTCACAGCACCATGCTTTATTCTTTTTATTTTTTATTTTATCTAATTTTTAAATTTTTTATTGACAGCCTAACAAAAATCATTGGTCTTACTGGTTTGAAAAGTAAAAGCACACCTCTCCTCATCGGTCTCTATGATTTGAGGAATTATTTATATCATGCATTTATTGGAATTGTAAGATTGATATTGAGGGATGAATATTTGGCAGCCTATGTGTGAATGATAAGGTCACCGATAAAGAACATGACGATTTGTAGCACAGTTATTAAAATGGGTTCAGTGGTTACGAGATAGCTTGCATGTTTCCTTTATTGGAAGTTGTGAAACCATGGCAAGTGATGGCAGGTTCGTTTTGGGTGGGTCAGTCAGGAATGTGTGTATCAACAGCATGGGCGTAAATCTCATTTTACAGTAGGGGGGGACAATAAACACAAAAATTCTCGCAAGCAATTTTTAGAGGGGGACACATGTAATTCATTTAAATTGAACTTATCAGGATGTGTCTAATTTGTGAAGACTTTGGTTCTATCATTAATGTAGCATGGAGACTGCGTCATGGTTATTTTCAAAGTTTTTCTCTGGTGTAATGAAAAGGCATATTTAAAAATTTTTTTCAAAACTATTGCAATGTTTGTTATGCTGTTGAGTCACTCTCTCTCTCTGCCACGACGATCTCGTAGGCTGCTGCACTGAACTGATAACTTTGAGAACGCTCGAGAAAAGAAATAAAAGCCCGCCCACACTGAAAGCTGATTGGCTTATTTTGCTTAGTAAACCAATCAGGATGCTCTCTGTCTAGCACGCGCTATGAACAGGCACAAACACACAAACACACGCACAGTTCCATGCACGCACGGTCGATCGCTCTCTCTTTCGCTCCGCCTTTTGCGTGCATTATAATAAACAAGATGCGGACATTAATGTCTCGCGTGCATGCGCATGCCGCCTTGGTGTAGATTCCGGGATATTTTGTACAATTTGCGGACATCAGGGAGCCAATATCAATATACGGGGCACTAGAGCAGGGGTGGCAAATGGGGTGGCAAGGCTTTTTCTTAGGGTGGCAATTGCCACCCCGTGCCACCCCGGTAGATCTGCCCCTGAGTAATGTGTATCTTTAAGGTAGTAATATGTACTCTTATGGTACTATTATGAACTGTTTAGGGGTACAGAAGGTACAGATGTGTCACTTTGAGGGTACTGCTTCTGTGACAATTGACAGTATTTTGTTTAGGTAAAACATTTTGTTCTGAGAGTAGTCAGGTGCTAGCAAATACCGAATGCCTGTGTAGAGATCCGAATAGTGATGTAATATGAGACAAATTCTGGAGGTTTAAACACTAATTAAACGCTTTGGTTATTGCAAGAAAATCTGTTTTGATAGAGTGAGAGATTTGATCATTCACATCCTCATTCACAGTTGTCAGCGTGTCATTACTGGTAAGAACATTCTAAGTTTGGTTAAATACATTGTGCTCCAGAGATTAAGCCACAGACAGAGGAAGACAACAAGCCAGGATATTCTGATGCTAGAATGAGGTTCTGCAGGCATCTGACGGCACACCACTATTAAATTATTGTGAAAATGAGTTAAGATCATAATGGAAAACACTTTGTTTCAAGCAGACTGTCAGTGATGGTGTGGATGGCAAAAAAGTTGAGGAAGATTGTAAGTGAATAATTATTAGACACTTCATCCAAGGAAACTTCAAATGCATTTATTTTAGAAACATAAACCTTCAAGAGACTGTGTGAAAAGGTCCTTGCTTCTTTCTTGTGAAGCTTAAATCAGCAGCTTTCAAGTTACCAGCCATGAGCTGTAGCCACACGGACTGTCCTCCAGACTAAAAGACGGAAAATGTGTCTGAATATGTCTTCTTTTATGGTCAGTTGTTTTTTTTTTTTCCAAAGCAAAGCAACAGGCTGAAGATTTTGCAAGCTGGAATGTGTTGGCCAAGCATTTGAATCTGTGTTTGTGTTTCTGTATTCTATATATATATATATATATATACACACACACACATTTTTTTAGTTTGTAATAATGTTAAATTAAAAGTCAAAATCATTATGATATAATAACCATTTATCATGCTTTGAGGTAGTACATTTATGTGTTAATTAACATATTGCTTATCAATTGATTTACACTGATTAATACTGATTATAATTTGAACTGTTGTGTGTTGGAATGTCATTATAAAGGTTTATTTTAGTTTACCATAAATGCTTGTCAGTGCATTCTGCAAAAACTTTAACCATATTTTAAAGACATCAAAATTAATTATGAAAATACATATAAAGCTAGAACTAAATCCTACTTGAGTACACCTTTTAATGTAGCAAAAAACATCCTAAACAGTGTGTATTGTGCTGGGTTAAAACACTGGATAAAAGCAAATGTGGAAGAGCACAAAGACACACAGCAGCTGTCCAGAGTCCACATTTAAACCTTGAGACGTGCACCATAATATCAAAGTGTGCTTTGAGAACACTCTCATTACAGATGTGATCAAAACCAACATTTAACTTCACTTTATGATGTGTCTGTGTGCCAACAGGGTAAAAGAGAGGAAGAGAAAAAAAGAGATGTGTGCCTTCAAACTGACCAAAAGAATAACACTAAACCAGCGGTGAAGTCTCATTGTGGGCTCCGCGCCATGCTCTGATTACTGTGATCTTTCATGAAAATAGATCTTTGTTCTGCTGCGTCTCTTCATACAGTATATGTGTGTGTGTTACGAGGGCTTCTCTAATCTATGTTCCACCTCATCAAAACATTGCAGAATGAATCACAACCTGGTGGCCACAAAAATGACTCAAACAGCTGTTTATTTTCATTTCTATGTTTACTCTGGATGAAGTGCATATTTTAAACTGTTTTGTTTGACCCATTATAAAATTTCCAATGGTAGGATATGAATGATTTCTTAGTTTGAGCAGTTTCTATGAATACAGTCACTGTTCATAGTCCTTAGTATAAAAGCGCTTTGGCAAACATTGAAGAACGACGTCTTTGGATTTTTAGTAGATGTAAGCAATTCATCTTTTCATGCAGTTAAAACGTTTTGGGGTCATTTAAGTGAAGATGAAATGAAAAGTATCAAATTATGAAAAATGTATCTCTTCTCATTTTGTGTTATAGTTGTTGTTTTTTTAACATAGAATTTAAAAAAGCCAAATTGTTCTCAGTATGGCTGCTGACAGCTTGCAAAAAATGACATAATTTGGAGCTAGAGCCTATGCAGTAGAAATCGTGATGTGGAGCCGTGGAATCAAAGTCCTGCCCAAACTCCCGCAGACCCAATCACAAGCTCACAGTTATGACACCCCACCTAGTTTTTATAGCATCAGATTACTAGTTTAAAGCAAACTTTTACACTTGAACTTACATCAGCATGAAAAGAACTACCTAAAATGATGGAAAATTATTTAAAATGTGACAATTTAGTTTGTCTCACGTCCCATTAGACTGCATGCAGAGGGCGGGGTTTATGACCTATACTGCAGCCAATCACCTGGGAGCGATCAACACATGATAGCTTAACTTTTCAAGTCTCTGTTACGAGTCATGGTTGTGGTAAAAATACTGACAAAGGATATAGCGAAAATGTGCTTTTAATCTCCAGAAAGGCTTCAAAACACACATAACATTCAAAGATAACATTAATCACGGACAAAGGGAAAACTAAACAGACAGGGTATATATGCACACAGACATAATGATCAGAACAGAAAACAGCTGGAGAACACAGAGGGAGACTAATTAACTAATAATCACAGTAATGACAGGAACTACCAAATAAGGGCAAATGTAGACACGTGGGGAAAAACCAAAACACACCACAGGGAATACGTAACAGTCTTGTGCGGCACACCCGCTTTTAACCGACACAGTCTCACGACCAATTCATACGTATTCGTACGAGGTCCCAAATTCATGCTAATTTGTATGACCTCACTCGTACAATTTTGTACAATTTCTCTAAAACCCCATGACGGGTGGGTTTAGGGGCGGTTCTAGGTTTAGGTCTTTCGTACAAATTTATATGAATTGGCAACTTATAAAATAGGTACGATTTAGAAGAAATTGTATGAATTTGTACGAGTAAGGTCGTACGAATTTGTACGAATTAGCTACTTCGTAAAATATGTATGAATTGCTGTTAGATCAGGTTGCTTTTAACGCATATCAACAGCGGTGCGTATTATCACACACCATTTTGTTGAGATTATGAATCCAATGGCCAATCAGAGGCATTCAGATAAATCGTCGCTGAAACTGAGTTGTGACTAAATTGCGCTCTGTTACAAATTCTCTCATCATAAACAAATTGCAGATGTTTGTATAAACTCTTTTCTAAAGATCTTTTAAATTGCTTAAGCAGTGAATTTAAATGCAGTAACTTTATTTCCTGTTTTAAGGAAGAGCAAAACATTAGCCATGTCACTGGCCAGTCACTTCTATACCATTTTTATCTCAGAGAAAGTGGCTGAAACTGTTTTCTTTAACGAAGGCAGAAATGATTCAGCATGTTTTAATTTAAAGCAGTCACACAGACTAACTGCTTTTATTACCTGCAGAAAGCATCTCATTTACTTAAAAAAAAAATACCTTAGAGATCTATATTCTCATGTTCAAAGGGCTAATAATCTGTACTTATGACCCAACAATAAATTTAACAAGAGCTTATTACCCTCAAGCAACCTACTGACACCCTTCATCTTCGGTTTCACACAGCAGTCCACTGTAACAGTTTAACCTAACGAAGAAGTGGAAGCACCTCTTCTGTAAATCACTTCTCACACTATACACTCTGTGTAATTTCATATATTTTTTTATAAAGAATTATTAGTCAGCTGCTGTCAGAACAAACCAAAACTGCAATGCAATCCTTTTAACAAACCTGAATACATTAAACTTTCTTGCAGTTCTCATCCTACGGTATATGACAAATATATTTTATATATTTTTTACATGATTACGCATTTTTGGTGTACTTTTACTGTATGAATTTATTCCAAAATAATTTTTAGACAAAACATCTAAGCCTAAGACTAAGCTAATTACTATTGCCCTTGTTTTAGACCCGATTTAATGTAGAATGTACCTATTTGCATTATTGAAACACTATTTTCCTGTTTAACCATTAAATCTGTATTGTATGAATTATTATACAAGTAAAGGTTAAAAAAGTATTAACTGCATGGCTTTTGCACCAATATACTCTTAACTGGTTGCTTATTAAAAGTAATTCTAGTTGTACATTTTAGGGATGGGGTGCATTAAGAGATCTAAAATATGGTAGAATAGGGCATTAATATGTAAGTAATATGCATGCTAATAAGCAACAAGTTAATCGTGAGAATTGGTTCTTAAACTAGAGTGTCACCATTCAATTCTCTCTGCATATGTAAAAATGTTTTTTGATAAGGTTAAAAAATTAATACAAAATACAGCTAACTAACACAATAAAACACGTGAAAGCATCATAATAATAATAAAAAAATGAGTTTTCTGTTTTTGCTAATAAAATAGTTATTCTAATTTGTTTCAAAAGAAAGTGTAATTAAATCAAAGGAAACTGAGGGAATACCTAAGAAAAGTGTAGCATAAGGAGAATTAAACCAGGGTGGTGGCTCAGCGCTCTTTATTTTCATTGGTTTTTTGGAGCAAAACGCGTCCCAGCTGTTTTTAGCACAGTGGCCGGGTGAGTTCAATGGGTTTGTGTAAAAGAGAGCGAGAGGGTGAAATATCGGAAATTGAGCTCACGAAAAAAATGTTTGCCATTTTATTTTCACAATCCTTGCTCAATTCCTTTCATTTCATACACTATACCACAGTGTGTGTGTGTGTGTGTGTGATGTCTTTCCAGATGTTGTGGACACTCTCACTGTTTGTTAGAGACCACACACTGAGATGACACAAGAAAGGAAGGAGAATTCAACAGACTAAACGGCGAGATGATTGTGAACATCACATTAAACAGCTTGCTGTGGTCCAGTAGCTTTGAACTTCTGCTCACACAACGCTTAAACATTCTCTGGTGCACTAAAACCCATGAAGAGGAGACCAGCTGAACTCCCAGCAAGCAACTGAGGATTTCTTTGCACTATAACTCAATAGAACAGGCTTAAAATAAGAAATCTGTCCAAAAGATAAGAGCTTTAGGCTCATGGAAGAAAATTAGAACTTTAGAAGATGAGTAAACTTTTGACTAATTGCACAAGGCCTGTTGTATCCGTTTTTAATAAGATGTTTAGGCAATAGGGGGTCAGATTTATTGCAGCTCCAGGCAATTCAGAAAATGTTGTTAAACTCCTGCTGACAGTTTTATTTCCAAACAAATGTAGAAAACTCTCAGACCCTCTTATGTGGAGTTTTGTAGATGGTACAAGTGAAATAAAGCTTTTGTGTCAGGAACGGAGTTAGTTTATTAGTAATGTTGATGAAACAGAAAAATACCATCGGTGAGGCAGAGATACAGCAAAAAGTCTTTCAGTTCTGAGGAAAAATCTAATGTCTTGAAGCAACAAGAAATATCATCTTCAGGTCAATGAGGCAGAAATAATCAGTAAAAATCGTTCAGTTCAGAGGGAAAAAATCTGAAATCTTGATGCAACTAAAATAATTTGACATCAGGATGATGAGGCAGAGATAATCAATAAAGAATGTTTCAGTTCAAAAGAAAAAAAATCTGAAATCTTGATACAACAAAAAATATACCATCCATCGGCCGATGAGGCAGTAATAATCAGCAAAAAGACTTTTTTGAGCTAGAAATCCTCCACACCAGCCACACCCACAGCAGTGATTGACAGCGGCTGAATCCAGGGAGGTGAGCCCAGTGCAAGCAGAGAGAGCGCGGCCAGGCCAGCTAGGGAAAACTGCTGCTGGATACTGGAGGAGGCGCCGCGAGCGAGCAGAGAGGTAGCGGGCGAATCTGCCGGGGAGAATGGGCTTCCGGGCAGTGGAGAGTCGGAGGAAACAGCGAAAGGGATTCCTAGAGTCCAGACAGGTAAAACAAAACAAAACTGAATGGCTAGACAGGCTAGATTAATCAAAATAAACAAAACTTGCTCGACTAGGAGACTTAGTTTTTTAAGAGCAGAACAAGACAGGGAAAAGGTCTCTCACATTTAGAATGGACGGACGGTAGACAGCAAAACAAAAGGGATAATTAAAGGGAAGAAAAAAGGGGATGATGTGTTGGCATTGGTAGAAGATCTGAAAACAGGCTTGGAAAATGTGGTCAATGACCAGTTGAGCAGTCTCCTTGGCAGAGGGGAGTTTGGACAGGGGAACGCAATGTACCGCCTTGGAGAAGCGATCCACCACTGTGAGAGTGACGATGAAACCTCTTGAAGGGGGTAAGCCAGAGACAAAATCTAGGGCTATGTGTGACCAGGACCGAGAGGGAATGGGTAGGGGTTGGAGAAGACCATCGGGGGGACGATTTGAAACCTTGTTCTAGGCACAAATCGAGCAAGCCAATACGAACTGCCTGACGTCCTGGCCCCTGGAGGGCCTCCAAAATCGCTGACAGGCAACCCCAAGATTTGTGGCCCCACTGAAGGACCTGAGGACGCAGCACCTCCAGCACGAACAACCAACCTGCTGGGCACCCATGTGGGACCTCCACCCATCGTTCGGCCTGCTCTACCCACCGCTCGACCTCCCAAAAGAGAGCCCCCAAGACCACCCCGGTAAGACGAGATTCTTAGATCCAGGCCGGTACGAAAGGGTGAAGTCGAAACGGTCAAAGAAGAGTGCCCAGCGAGCCTGGCACGAGCTCAGTCTTTTGGCCGCTCAGATGTACTCAAGATTCTTGTGGTCCATCCAGACCAGGAAGGGTTGCGCCGACCCATCCAACCAGGGGCGCCACTCACCTAGAGCTAACCTAACTGCCAGCAGCTCTCGGTTGCCAATGTCGTAATTGCAACTTCGAATTGTCAGAGGCCTCCTGAGCCTGAACACTCCAGATGAACGGTACCTTGGTGGAGGTGAGCGCCGTTAAGGGTGCAGCTACATGGCCAAAGTTCCTGATGAATTGCCGATATAAGTTGGCGAAACCCAGGAAACACTGCAGAGCCTTTCTCAAGTCAGGGATTGGCCAGTCAGCCACACCCTTGACCTTCGCCGGATCTGGCTTATTCTCCCCAGCCGAAACCATGAAACCCAGGAACGAGACAGACTTGGCATGGAACTCGCACTTCTTCGCCTTAACATAGAGCTGGTTTTCTAGCAACCTTTGGAGGACCTGGCGAACATACTGGGTGTGTACCTGAAGAGAGGTGGAAAAGATGAGGATATCATTGGGGTACACAAAGACAAACTGGTTAATCATGTCTCCCAGCACACTGTTGACCATGCCCTGGAAGACAGTGGGGTCCTTAGTGAGTCCAAAGGGAAGGACTAGGTATTCATAGTGCCCGGTAGGGGAATTGAAGACTGTCTTCCACTCATCGCCCTCGCGAATGCAGACAAGGTGATAGGCGTTGCGGAGGTCTAACTTAGTGAAGACCCTGGCTCCCTGCAAAAGTTCAAAGGCAGATGACATTGAAGGCAAGGGGTACCTGTTTTTTAAAGTAATGTCATTCAAACCTCTGTAATCAATGCAAGGACGCAGAGAGCCATCCTTCTTCTTAACAAAGAAAAACCCAGGGCCTGCAGGGGATGACGAGTGGCGAATGAGACCAGCTTTAAGGGATTCCTGAATATATTATATATGCACTCAACAAAAATATAAACGCAACACCTTTGTTTCTGCTCCGATTTTTCATGAGATGGACTTAAAGATCTAAAATT
>JAUCMU010000027.1:11302247-11319788 GCA_032275025.1 Enteromius treurensis | reverse complement strand
ATTACGATATATTGCATGCGATAGTCATCTGCATCTCATCAGTAAAGCCATTTCTGTTATTAGTAATAAATCTCCATCACTTGTTTTCAGATGGAGCCGCATTTAATACACAGAGCTGTAGATCAATGACAAGCTATATCGCGCATAATCACAAATGAATTGCATGCGATAGTGAAAGTAATATTGCGTAGCTTGTCAGCAAACTACGCCTCTGTGTATTAAATACAGCATGCAATATATCGTACAGCCCTAAAATATATGCATGTTTAAATTTTAAAATATATACTGTGTATTTGTATATACATACATTGTATGTATGTTATTTTTTATTATTTAAACCTAAGTAACTTTTTTAGGTTAAACATCTTCTGTGACACCATAGGTGGTAAAATGAATTTACTCCACTGATCTATATATAGGCTCTCTATTATAGATCAGTGATTCACTCCCATTATAATCAACAAAATTGTCTCCACTTTAATGTGCTCAATAGTTAACAGAATAGACTATAATTTTGACAGGTTTTTAAATCACACCATGAGTGCACCTCAATACAAATGTTACATCAGAATATGTAGTGGCTGACACATTTCTGTCCTACAATGGGAGATAAATGTTGTTCAGTGCTTATTCAGTGTTAAAACTATACACCTGTTCTGATGTGTCCTCACAGGTCGATGTGTTTCTGTAGTGTGAGCATGTAAAGGCAGAAAAACAGGGATGGGTGTGCACAGGTGTTAGACCTGGGCTCACCGGTTGTGCAGTGAGGGTGCCCAGACTTGTCCACACACAGCATGCCAACGTACACACAGCAGAGGGTACAGATGCTTCAGGCCAGTCATTCCACTCACATACACAGACACAAATTTGGGTGGAATTCAGCTTATGTGATTTTCGTTGTGAATTTGTGGGGATGTATTTGTGTGTGTGTGAGAGAGAGAGTTTGTATTTTGCCTTCATATTCTGTTATTTAAGTGGGGGAGTGCTTGGTCAGACTTCTGAATGTATTTCCACTGAACATATTGCTGTCCATGGCAAATTTGACGAGAAGCTGGAATCTGTTATTTTTAACTTTCCGCACCTGGGATTTGGTACAGCCAGGTGTGTTCCCCGGCAAGCAGATGGTCAAAAATGTCTGCTCTGCTCTTCCTGAAACACTTTTCCCATGTGGCTGTGACACCAAACTCATTGTGATGTGTCTCACAGTAGTGCATTGCAAGTGACAGCGTGTAACTGTTTCACAAAATGTCAATCACATGTGAAGCGATCTATTTCAAATACCGTTTAGTACATTTCTGATTTGGTTTTATATATGTATATATATATATATATATATATATATATATATATACACAAACACAATATTCAAAGCAGTATATGCATCTTTTTTTGCTTAAAAATAAACAAATGATGAAAGAACATTGTAGGTTTTTAAATAACATAATATAAAATCAAAACCTGATCATATTTTGAGTATTTCTATATATCTGCTATAATTATGAACTAGGGGGCACTAGTGGGCCCCAGCCATTGGTTAAGAACAACCAGTATAGGCATTGTGTGAATTTAATGTACTTTTGTTAACCAGACACCATAAAAAAAAAACAAGCAAATAGCTCAAATCTGTCAAATCAGCAAAAAGAAAGAACAGCATTATATATATATATATATATATATGTATATGCTTTTTTTTGCATTACATCTGCTAAAGTTTTGCTTTTTCTGATACTGTTGTTGCTTGCTTAACTTATTGGTCAAACCAATTACGTTTACCAATTGCATTTTTGGTTCTCTATGATCCAAGCAACATTTCATCTACATAATTTCTAGCCCTCTTCAGTTGAGTTATACTCTTCAGTTTCTTCATGAGTTCATCCAATCGTTGAGTTAAAGCAGCCTGCGGCCGCTGTCAACCCAGGTGTATTTTTGGCAACACGTTCATGTTTGTTTCCACTTTAAATGCATATCTGCATTCTGAACAGCCTCTCTCTCTATCTCTTTCAATCTCAATCTCTTTCACTCTTTTCTCTCTGCCTGTCGCTCTGTTCTCCTGTCTTTCCTTGATCTCTTTCTCTTTATTTCTCCCTTGTCTTGACGCTTCACTACCATGCATCACTAACAAACCCTACCTTAGCAACTGTTGCCATCCATCAGATTATCAAACAAGCTTTTGCTTTTTCTCCTTGAGGGTAATTTGTTTGAAAAGTTCAAGTTTTGCAGATTTAATTTTAGTATTGTAAATGGCACATTTTCCCAAAACAAATATTTTCATATGGATTTTTGTAAATATCATTTATTACAGTGAAATATTTGATGTTATCGCACGAATATCAGTAAATTGCACAGCTTACAAATCAGCATTTATGTTGTCAGGTTTATTATGAAGTTTTTTAAGTCATTTTGAGTCTAAATACCTGATTTAGTCCAGGTTTGTTTTTTGAGGCCAGAGGGGGAATGTTCTCACAATAGAGTTATTCTGACTCAGGTTTGCTTGGTAGAAATCCATGATTTGTTAAACTATATAATTATGGACACAAAAGTGGGAAAAGGCTCTGTGAATACATTACAAACAGTATCTGATATTATCTTTCAGCTGAAATTTGGTTTTACTTTTTGTCAAATTGTTGGGGCTTTAGTGCCCTTCAAGAAAAGTCTCTTTAAAGCTAAAGGAGCACGACTTGTTGGTTGATTTTCTTTTACTTTGTGCTAGTTTTTCTCCTTTAAAGAAAGAGAGTTGTTGGTTAGATTTTAAGTGCGGTATATCGCTTGAAGTGGTCAAATCTCTCTGTCCAACTCCTTCCTTTCTCTGTCACATTCTTCACATGCCCTCCGTGGTTCTCTTACTCCTCTAATTGCTCTGTCTTTCTTCCTGTCCCTTGAATCTGTATTTCTCTACTACAGGATGCTATAAATCTGCAGGGGTAGTGCTGGATGACTGGGCTGCTGTGGGAAATAGAGGACACGAGCTAAAGCAAGAAAGGCAGGCAACTCTAGAGCAGAGTGAATAAGAACAAACTGTCCCCATTGCATTTATAGAGAAGTGACATTCTGGACCTGAGGTTATGATAAATGGGAGGGGTATTAATAGTCTAGTCTTTCATTTTGCTTGGCACCCACCTTGTCGTTATTGCTTGCTATCCTTTTCCTCCATCTCTTTGCCATCGCTTTCTCACCTTTTGAGCCCAATTGAAGCTAAACTGTGGGAGTTCCCAGCATTCCCTGATCTGCCACTCTTGACATTAAGCTCCTACCGTGAAATTTCATTAACAAAGTTCGCCATCTATCCATCTTTCTGACAGTCTGTCTGTTCATCCATCTATGGTTCTGTTGTTCCTTCTATTATTCTATTTGTCCGCCCATTTGTCATTGTGATTGTCTATCCTGTTTGTTTATCTGTCTGTCTGTCTCTCTATTGTTCTATCCTTTCGTCTGTCATTCTATCTGTCTAACAGTCTGTCTGAATTGGTTTGTGTCTTACAGGCATCTGGAGAAGCAGTCAGACAGGCAGTAGTAAGAAAGTGGCAGTGAGCCCGTCTGATAATGCTGCGGCTGATTGGCAGTGTGTATACAGTGTTAAGCACAGGAGAGAGCACAGCTCAGCACCCCGGCTGTTTCCCTCATGGTGCGGCTGTGAATGAAAGCCTGCAGCTGGGATGAGCACAGACCCTTACTATTGGGAGTTTTTTTGCAGTTGGTACAGCTTTTCAATGAATACAATTGCTCCTTGGAGACCTAGTGATTTAGAAGTGAATGAATATGCCATTAAGAGAAGCAGTCTGGTCTATCATCGGCTCAGTCTGTTTGATGTCATAGTAGCTTGGGGTTGTCATGACATCATCCCAGTGGTTCAAATATGTGTCTGGTCTGTGAAAAGGATGGATTATGAATCAGTGCGGTGCTTGTTTGTGCCCACTTCTTACCGGCTCTGTTTTCGAATGAGGTTTTGTCAGTACAGAATGATGGGATTGGACTTTAATAACTGTTGCAGAGTAGATTCATTGAAAAAACACCTGGAATTTAATAATATGTTGAATTAGAGGGTTGTAGCTGATGTGTCGTGTTACCTTAAACGCCCACTTCAGGTTTTTTTGTTTTGTTTTTTATCTGTGAGTTTTCAGCTTTAAAAAAAAGCATCAAGAAGGCATGGACACGAGCTCTGTGCTGACATGACCGGAGGACAGCCTGAACAGGAGCGCTAGATCGTGAGAGTGTGAGAATGAGATGGCAGAAACGAGCAGGAAGCTACAAATAGAAACAAAATAGAGCGTGGAATGGTGAAGGTGAGGTGTAATGACTTTGGCTGAAGGCCAGCGGTCTTATTTGGAGATTCAGAGACCCCAAAAGGCTTTTTGTTGGTTCTGTTTACTTCCTCTCGTACATAATTTGTTACTTGGTTTTGTTGTTTTTGTATGACACCAGCCGACATCAAAATGAAGGGGGTTGTCTGATACAAATCTGCTTCCTATTGATGGATTTTGAAATATGACGCTACCAGTATGTGGTTTCTATGAAAAAGTTAAATTTTATGGTGTCATCTTATGAAGAAAATAAATGTAAGGAAAAATCCTTAATGAAAGGGGGATGAGTGGGCTTTGTAGGATCAATAATCATTTGTGGTTCTGTTTGCTGTTCATCTGTGCAAAGTGGCTATAATCACCTTCTCTCTCTCTTTCTCTCTTTTATATATATACATATCTCCATCTATCTATCTCATGCTCTTACGTTAATGGGGTCAGAGAGTCTGTACCGTGTAAGGAGGCCCAAATGTGTCCCTCAGACTAGCATTGATGGTCTAGAGGAAGCTGAGGTAAGATGGTCTTTTTGAATATTCAGTGTGCCACTGCTTTCTTTTCTATGATATTATGTTGTGACCTTTCCATGTCCCTTGTTCACCAGAACAAATGTCAAACGCATGTGCTGGTGTTGGTGGTTCATGGGGGAAACATACTGGACCTAGCGGGTGGAGAACCAGGCGCGAAGAACGCAGATGTAAACACCCTGTCCTCAGTGCTGGAAAAAGTATCTCAAGCTCATTTCCAAGCTGCAGCTCAGCATGTCGTCATCAAGTTGGTGCCGTGCCCGGCCGTATGCGCAGAGGCTTTCTGCCTTGTGTCAAAGTAAGTAGCTATTACTGAAAGCCACTTTTAATAACCATGTTTTTTTGGAAAATGGCCATGAGTTTCTTAGAAGCTAATACCGTATATGCTACCACCTGATACCATTACTGTTTCCCTCTGGGAGTACTGTGGCAGAGTTTCCTAGAATGGAGTGTTTTGCTCTATTGTGCATACACGCTATGAAAGAGATGCTATGTAATTAGAGGTTTTGCTCTAATGTCATGAGAACACCCTCCGGTGAAACTGGCTAAAAGTTAGAAGTATTCAGAGAGCTAAAAGTAAAAATGTAAGTGTAACAACCTTTAAAAGTATTTTACAAATTTTTGTCCCAAAATAAACTCCCATGAGCCTTTTTTTTTTTTACATGATTAAGGAGAATTCATGAGCAGTCTGTTAATTCCGTTGCCTTTCACACAGCACCTCTTCATCTCATGCAGGTAGAAAAGAGTACAGATAAGATTCAAAGCCTAACCTTGGCATGATTTGTTTTCTTGATGAGAAGTAATGAATTTTGTCATCCCTCTATGCTGCCTTTCGTTTCTAAGGAATGAAACGAATAGCTGGTAAGAAGACAGCCCCAAGTAAGCATGTAACGCTAATGCTTTCTCTGGGAATCAGCCTTTATAATGAACAGACTCCCTTTAAGCCGTGAAAGCGGATCCATTGCTTCAAGAGCTCAGTGGCTCGGGGCTCTTCGGAGGGATTTCTTCTATAGCTTTAGGGCTTTTGTGTCCTTTTTGTATCTTTGTCATCACCTGGGTGAAGCGATGAAGATGGAGGAGCTCTAAAGAGTCAGAAAGGGTCTTTGATCACATGATTACAATCTGTGCCCACTCCAAACACGGTCAAATAAAAAATGTCAGTCATTGGGGTACCACAGAGATCAACATGATAAAACCTGTTCATGAGTGACATACAAACTGCATTTGCTCTTTTGCTGTGGTTTTATGGTTCAATGGCTGTAGCTGGAGTGAGTGCTAAACTGACTTGAGCAAAGGACAAAGAGAGAGATGCGGAAACCATGAGTAGTTTTATGTCTATCTGTCTGCGTATGTCCAGTACTGATAAAGGGGATGTGATAAAAGTGATATAATAAAGCCTACTGGGAGAGTCTGAGTAATTGTTGCAAGTCATAATTGTGCTCCCTGGATACAGATTACACACAAACACACACCCTGACAATCACACAATGGGGTTTTCTTTCATCAGCATGACTTCCTTTTGCTTCCCACAGGATTAATGAAGACATAGGCGGTCAGTTTACTCGTTACTTAAACCAAAAGCAGCCAAAACAACATCGGTAGGCTCTGGTTCTCCAGGAAGAGACGTGTTGCTGATCTGATCTCCTGCTAAGATCTGGCAGCTTGTTTGACAGGACTTAACAATGAGGTGTATCTACTCTACAAAACCTGTCCAAATCACATTTGGCAAAGTCGAAACGACAAATAAATTCTGTCAGTACAGCGGCCATGCATGCATGTTCTCATTTCCTCAGTTTTAAGAGCTTTGGGAATTGCTGTCCTGTCAAGCCATCACTGCTGATAATGAGTTTCCTCTTCTAATGAGATGTGCTTACAGATGTGGCTTTACGGTGTGTGTATGAAGCAGCGACTCGCGCACACAGAAGAGACACTCACACATCCATTAGTGTGTTTGTGGAGAGGAAGCACACAAAAGAAAAGGAGGGGCGGAATGTTATGGAGCTTTGTGTTTGCCGCCTCCACACAGCATTTCCAATTAGCAACTCTGGCAAAAAAGCTTCCACATTGATTTTCTCTCACCGAAGCACGGTGCTCATGTCAATTCAATATGTGATTCCTGGAGTAAAACAATTTGGGGCTCTGTCACAGCTTAGATAGGAAGAAGATGCACACTGATTTGTCTCTTGAGGACAGCACCACCTGTGAGCAATGATGGTGTACGTTTGCTCAGTCTTCCTCTTGTTCTTTGGGACTAGACAACCTGTAACTCCTTGTTAGTCTTTGGCCTGAATCCTTGACCGTTTAATCGTTTTATATTGGGACCAACTAGTCTAACAACCATTAAGGTTTCTTTAGTGTGCTTTCTTATCTTCTTACTTTAGTCATACTTCAGTATTAAACAATACAGCGCATATATAGCTAACCATGAGTTAGTTTTGGTCCTCCTTTGTTTTGCACAAACTTCAAAATTAACGAATGGTTTGTTAATAGCGAGAATCTGAAATTGAACCCCCTTAACCAATAAAAAAACAACAAAAAAACCAAACAGAATTATTCAGGAAATCTGAGTCATTGAATGATTCACTTAACTGATTTGTTACATGATTCTGATTCATTCAGGAAGAAGTTAGTTACTGAATCATTCGTTCAACAAGTAAGTGTGTTGCCTATTTTCATTGGCAGAGCCAAGTATACTGTGTCTAAAATGCAGGAACTATAACCCTCTTAAATATCACATATTTTTAGTTTCATATTTTAAGTATAAATTGGTGCAGGAGACAGTATATCAAGACTGAAAAAATGTATGCCCTTTAACTTTAAGACAAGTTTAGAGCTCTTGTTCTAAATTAATTGGATTGTTTGTGGTAGATCCCTGACATCATGGAAATGATGAGGAAATATTTACTATTTGCCAATCTTATGATGATTGAGTGATAGAAAGACGTCGCTTTTAGATAAATATCTTTTATCTGAGCACTATTGGCCCCTAATGGTCGGAAGAGAGATCTAGTTAATGAGAGCTACTGCTTTAGAAACAGAAATGAGATTTATAATGAGACGCTCCTGCAAATTAGATCTTCAAACAGATGACTTTCATAGGAGCAGCAGTGTTTGTGAATGCTTGGATTTCAGCTTGTGTTTTTGCAAGAGGTTTTTTGCCTGTTTAAAGGTGTGTTATTGATCAAAACTCTTTCCTCTTGCCCTCCTCAGCTGGAGCTAGGTTATTTTAAAACCCGATACTCATTGCCTGTGGAGCAGGCTAGCAGGGAGTACAGGGGTCTTCATTTGTTTTGAGTAGGCTTGGAAGGTTTTGTCTTTGAGCAGGGGTCACTTCTGCCAGTGTGAGTCATACTAGCATCATTAATGAGGGTTGTAGGATTAATATGTTATTATATTGATGGATAAATCCTAGTGTTATTTATTTGGACTTGATATTTGTAAGCTTCATATTCTTTTTGCTTGAGATTTTGGAAATCTCGCTAAGAAAAAAAGTATTACGTATTATTTTTGTCCATAATGAATTTCAAACTATCCAAATTTTATTATCTGATATCATCAGTGTACCTTTGTACTGCTACTTGGCCTTTGCTTGTTTAAATTCACAATTGCTAGTACTAACATTTTCTTGTACAAGAGCTTAGTATTCACAGCTCAAGGGAGGGAAACTAGATGAACATCTGATCAAAATTTTATGGCAAACAGGAAACCTCAGTGCTCGTTCTCTTTCTTCTCTCTGAATTGCCTTGCAGCCTCCCCACTAGCTTTTTTTCTGGTGAGATTTCTTTAGTCCCTTCAGGTCAAGAGCGTAGGCAGTTCAAAGATAAAGACATTTTTTGACAGACAAACGGTTCTTAAGATGGCGTTTCTTCCACGGACATGAATAACACCTCAAATCATGCTGCTTGTTGAGAAGAGGTGTGCTATTACTTTTCCAAGTAATCTGACTTTAAATTTTCACCTAGCGAAGAAAGGCGCAGACTTACCTAGACTTAATGGCCACTTCTTACTGAAGTAACCACCTAGAACAGCCTAGCAACAATGTTGGCATGTTAAAAAAGATCAGAAAATTCCATAGCAACTACCCAACACAGAAAGTATTCTTTTAATGCTAGCTTTCCCTAGACTTAATGGTTTCTTTCTAGCAAACGATTTATACAGTGCATGCTTCGTTTTGTAACTTAAAGGGATAGTTCACCCAAAATTTAAAATGATCTCATCACTTACTCATCCTCGAGTAGTCCCAAACCTGTATGAATTTCTTTGTTCTCCTGGACACAAGGGGAAATATTTTGAAGGAAGTTTGTTACCAGGCTTCCATAGCCTTCCATAGTATTTTTTTTCCTACTACGTACTGTAAGCCAATGGGAGCCTGGTTACAAAAATTTCTCAAAAAAGCTATCCTTTTGTTTGGCCGAACAAAGAACTTTATACAGATTTGGAGCTACTTGAGGATGAGTAAAGGATGATGACAATTCATTTAATTTTTATTTAAAGTGGATTGTTTTTTTTTTTGTCTTTTTTACTATAGCCATTGGATTTCATGAAGGACAGCCATTTCTAACAGCCAGCAAGATTACACTTAAGAGATATGAGATCTAAAAAGTCTCAGAAAAGACGTCTTTACTCCATGACAAATGACAGGTTGTTACACTTCATTACCCAGCCTGCCATATTCAAATTAGTAAGGTAAAAAATCTCCCCAGCAACAATGCCAGCTGCTAGCATCGGCCAAACATTAATTACAGAATGTGTAAATAAATAATGAATCCGGTGAGTGGCCATACTGAGAGGTTTGGAGGTGCTCTTTGAACCCTCTCCTGCTGTGGAGCCTGTATAATAGGGCTGGCCCCTGGTCTGCAGGCTTGTTACTGTAATGGCTATGTCCTTCTCCAGCCAGGAGAGTTCATGTAAACATGACAGGAACTATTGTTCACACTGGGTCGTAGCGCATTAACCTAGCCTTGTGACGAGTCAGGGTAAAGATCAGCGGCCAGAATGCAGTTTGGAGGAAATTTATGCATGATTTAGAGTAGAAGAACAGCAGTAGATTATTAACGAGAAGGGGGAAAAAAACAGGCTTTGCCTTCCCGTGAGTAAGATGTAAATGGGACCTGCTATTGTGTTACACATGTCACTGAAGACTGATTGCAATGAGCTTATGGGTTGTCATTATAATCAGAGAAGAGACTTCTCTGTGACTTTCTTTACAGCCCTCCTAGAGCTACATAGTTTCCCCAGTCAAAAGGATGATAAAAGAAGCTTGACTGCTTTTTCAGGTCTCCAGCAGACAGATCCATTTGGGACTTGTTCATTTCCGCTCTGAGGCTTCACCTTCAACAGTCATTTATCACCAGTAGCCTGTGCCACACTTCAACAAGCAGCAGCCTATCACAGCTGCACACCTGGGAAGTTACATATCTTCGCTCTGCACATCAGTGCCATTGAGTTTGGCACCATTCAGATTTGAATTGAGAATGCATGTTAAATTTCGAATCAAAACTTGAACTTACATTGGTTTTGTATTAAGGCAGCATATGGGATGTGGAATTGCAGTTCAAATTTGAACGTTAAAGAAGTGTAATTAAAATTAATAGAAATTCTTACTACTAATTCTAACTAAAGCCTTGTTTAAATGTTCTGAATTGTTTGACTCTTCATTTACCAGATTGCCTTTACTGTTTTGTGTTTGAATAGTTTTTCCCTGTCATTTCACTTAACATTTCATGTCCGTTTTTGGAATTAGGAATTGGAAGAGACCCTATTGTGAAATTTTACACAACTACTGTAGGGTGGTGTGTTCTCCTCAAACAGGTAAAGCTCTTGCCCCAGTCCTGGCCTTGGCTGTAAAAAGCCTGTACCCCCTCAATCATCAGTACTCCCTGTCTCTCTGTCAGAGGCTTCGGGTCGCTAATCGTTGTGCTTGATCGAAGGCTCTGAGGTTAGCGCATATGTTCAAGGTGGCAATGTTGGAGCAGAGCAATCTTTCACTTTTCTCTTAATTTTATTCAGTGGACTCATGCAGACTCATGCAGCGCAGCATGATAAAGCACCTCAGGCTTCTCCGCAATTCTTCTTCTCACGTTGCATCATCTCTGACCTGAGTCAGAGATGCATTTAAATCATTGCTGCTGAAAACCTTTTTGCTGTGAATAGGAAAAAATGGTAATCAGTTTCTAGCTGGTTTAAAATGGTAATAAATTGGTGTACAGTGGTTATTACAGTAGCTAGTTCAAAATAGCCGTCAGTAGTATAAGCTTGTCTGGTGCCTAAAAAAACGTATTGATGTGGAGTATGGTGCATTTAATCTCTTAAAGTTCAGAAGGTGGCAAAACAAAAATGTCTTGTGTCTGTTGCTTTGTCAAAGGGTCACCAGTTTGGATACTAACATGCTCTTCACTTCCACAGTCTGAACCCTTACAGCTATGACGAGAGTTGCGTGTCCAGCAGCGTGGACCATCTACCTCTGGCTGCTTTACCGCTTCTCGCCATAGCTGCTCCACACTACCAAGATGCCGTCGCGACTGTGATCGCTCGGGCCAACCAGGTGTACCATAGTTTTTTGCAGTCTCCAGAGGGACAGGGCTTCACAGGGCAGGTGAGTTCAGGAATACCCAATAATCTTTAAGGTAAAAGTTTGGTTTATGCATAAAGCTTAGCTTAGAAATCCCTATAGATTTTTTTTTATTTTTTATTTTTTTTTGAACCAGTGGCATGGACAAATTATTCAGGACCGTTGCAGAGTATCGAAAAGGTATTTTGTACACAGAATTTTTCAGAGCAGTGGTAAACGTAGCAGCGAGTTTACTGTAGTCTCAGTCCTGAAGCCGTTTTTGCCTGTTTTTTCTTAACAAATGAGATTGGACCACACAGGAAGATAAGGGCGGTCCCAGATTAGTATTAGGAAGGCAAACTGTACAGAGCAGCAGTGGGAAGGGTGTGTGGGTCTCTGGCAGGGAAAGTGACTCATCAGTGATGACTCATTCACAACAGACGAAAAGGAGGGAGTCTTTGCACTCGCCTTACTCCATAATCTCACATGATTAATCCAATAACACACTCCTGTCAATTTAGAAGGCACAATGATTTCCTGAAGTGGTGACCGCAGTTTATGAGCTATGTGGCAAGTGTTGACTCTCTAGGGAGCCGGACCATTCAGATAATGCCGGAGTAACATATTAGCCTTCTGATTTAGGGGACAATTTGGGGTGCGTTTTACATAGCGTTGTGGTTTATTTAAAGCATGCACAGACTCGTCAGTTTTTGACACATAATTATCCCTGTGGATTTGTTTGTTTGTGAAACATCCATACATTATTTGAGCTCACCATAGAGGTGCTAATCAACAGCAAACAGGAAAGTATAGAGTTGCAGCTGTGTTGTTTCTGTGTGTTTAATTAAATGTGGCTGCCCTGTCGATTGAGCTGTCATTATGCAATCCTGAGATGTGCCTGACAGTGTTGATTGGATGGAAAAACGCTGCTCTGATTCTGCCTGAGTTAGTTTGTTTGTGTGTGTTTTGTACAGGTGTGTTTGTTGGGTGACTGTGTAGGAGGTGTGCTGTGTTTCGACGCTCTCTGTTTCAGCAACAGTCCGCGACACAGCAGTCCCATCCACAGCAGCCGACATAACAGCACAGAGAGCTTAAAGGTATGCACAGAAACACTGAATCACTCTCTTGTGCGGTTTGAAAACACCATTAACTTGGTGAAGTCTGGAGGTCTTTTGAGGTGACAAACACCTGATTAGAAGTATATATTACATTTAACAGTGCCATCATCATAATTACAAGCATTAATAATGTAATAACAAAGACAAAAATAAAAGTATGTAGCATATTAGCTCATTAAGGAAAATGTATGTAAGTAATTGCAATTATTTATATCAGCTGCCAGTAGTAACTGTAGCAGATTAACCATCAACTAATCTGTTAATTCAGTGAACATAGTATAAATTCATATAAACTCTAAGAAGGGATATGTTCGTGGCCACAGAAAAATGCTTTCTTACAGTATCACTGCATTAGAGCATGTAAGGGACATTAATTTGCAAGGCAGAATCAGAAATTTAATCATTTAAATTTGTGCCAAAGTTTTTTAATTCTACGTTAACTCACATAACTAAACACACAAGTATAAATACACTCACACATGGGGAAAGTGCAAAGAAGGCTTAGGGGTAAACTATTAGGAAAAGCCAAAACTGAAGCTATGAAAAGAGAGTCAGTTGACCACCTGTAAAACCATCAGTGGCGTTCATAACGGGTTTTATAACTAATACTAAACCTCTGTTTCGTTTAGTTATATGTGCGATACTTGCATTGCCTCGCTGGATTCCTAATATGTCCTGACTCTGATGGTTGGTAGATGAAAGATGAGCTGAGACAGAGATCTGTCGCGAACCGTGGATCTTGAGTTACATGAAAAGTAAAGGCCTTGGAACAGGTGTAAAACATCTTAGTGTTTTACAAGACTGCAGACTGCGTTTGCATCGGGCCCGGGGGCTTAGCCTGGAGACGAGAGAGATGGTGGGGGTCCAGCATCCAGAAAAAGCAAAAAGCAAGGCGGTCCCTGCCATAGGGCCTTTTGAAACATGTAGAGGTCACACCTCTTGTGGGTCAAAGAGCCAATCGTGTGTTGATCATTTGGAGGGAACTGAATATGACTCTGAATATGGATCTAAACCAACAATGAACAGTTCGTTTTTATTAACTGACATTCCCAAAGTGAAACTGTACTGATTGTATTGTTTAGTGTAACAATATTGTAAATAGGAGCTTATTGTAAAGTGTTGCCAAAATAAGGTTAAAGGTTAAAGTGGATAAATAATGCATGCACAATGAAATGGCCAATACTGATAAATCAAATCATTAAACAGATAGGGTACTTGACATACCCTGAAAAATAAGATGTATTTAATATCACAGTTTTTTTATTGTTGTTGTTGTTTTACATAGACTCCGATGAGATTTAATTGGAGAACTTTTCACTTTTTCTTCTATTAGTATCACATCTTTAAAGTTGTAGATGAATCTCAACAATGGCACAAACTCTGCTCAGATCAAAATCTGCATATTTAATATCTCAATATAAAAATGTCTCTTCAAAATTCATGGTGAAAATGTCTGAGCCGTTCACATTCGTTTCATAGCTCTGTACTGTAACTCTGTAATTGTCTCAATTGTGTTTATTTTTATCTTTTGAACCCTCTGAGACAAAACTGATAAAGAAGCACCACTGGGAGCTCATTTTAGTCTTCTGAGCTATGAACGAGCAACTTCTGAGCGGATTCCTATGGGTTTTCCTATCACACTACTGTGATCTTCAGGGAGCACAGAACAGATGTCACATCAGTCACACCATCCAGACTCTTGACTTTAGTGCTCATATATATTATTTGCACATTTATGCACATTTATATAAATGATGACTCTGCTGGCTGTGTCTCACATTTTCAACACACTCAGGATAACCCCGATCTCAGTCCGAGTCTGAGCTCCAGCAAACGTCTTAGCAGGAGCAACATTGACTTATCCGCCCCCAGTGAGACCCGCAACAGGAAAACTCCGCTCAGCCGCAAACAGAGCGACTCGTATGATGGAGACTCCTCAGGGAGCCAGCACCACCCATTCCTCAGCAGGTACTGCATCCTTTCTCCACGCAGAAACAATCTCTGAAGAGTGTCAATGTTGCTTTTGTTTTGTTTTTTATTATCGTTGGTGTGTTCATTTTTGGGTTAAATCTGTATTAGTTACATAATTACTGCCATAATTTAATTGTTTTTGGTGCAGATAAACATTCTTAGGATTATTTATGTCTGCTTCTTTTTTGTAATAAGAAATCAGAACAAGATTACCCAGATGTGTCCTTCAGGACAAGACATCCATAAAAGTGTCACTTTCTTTCTTCAATCCTGTTTATCAATATTGGCTGCTTGATGGCATGTTGCGTCTGCCTGCAGTGCTATTAATGGTCACAGCTGCAGTCAGTGTGCGAATACTGTATGAGAAATTGAGGCAGAAGTTGCTCGATGCCACAGCAGCAAAGGACCAAATATCCGACTGTTTATCTTCTAAATGATCCTGTTTAGAGTATTGATGTGGCAAGAGAGATTTCTCTGCACTATTGTTGTCGTAAGTCCCCAGCAAAGCTCTTTTATTAAAAGAGTTCCTGAATATTCCTGCGTGCAACAATAACATTCCATGTTTTTAGCTGACAATTTATGTCATCGTGCATGAAATTAGATAGCAAATAAAGTAGTGTTCTTATGCAGCTTTGGATTAGGGCTAAGCTGTGCCATGTCAAAGGGTAAATTGAGTCACTGGGAAATGGATTAACTGTTTTAAACAAAATGTGAACACAAAAGAGAATAAGTAATTCGTTTTTAGAAATGCATTGTCCAGTTTTCCAAAGGAAAAATAATCAGGAAAAAATAATAATATAATCCGAATGATCTTTGGGACGTGTCTGTCTATCTATCTATCATTTTTTTATTTATTTATCCATTCTTAGTAATAAATGTGACTGAAACATTTTTAAAAATTTGGAAAAAAAAAAATTAGTTTTATATATCAGATATAATATAATACTGTAATTTACAGTATAATATTTTTATACAATATACGTTTTAACTTAGTATTTCCTAGCTATATGTGCTATCACAAAAATTCTCAATTTTGTAAAACAGCCTAATATTTTGTCAAAATGCACGTTTTTTTATATTAGTAATTCATGAACAAGCCCCCTTTTTGTATGTTTGAATGTATATTTAGGTAATAAATTTAAAATAAATATAACGGTAATAAATATACTGTGACATAAAACTTGCATAAATACATATTGACATGCAAGAATAAATAAACAAACTTTTTTTTGGCATGCATGTTTGTTTATTTATTTATTTAAATGCTGGTTAAAGGGCATCATGATGCTGGCTTCCTAGCGATTACCAGCCTGCTTACATTGCAGGTTATCTTGACATAGGTTTTTATATCTTGCGCCTTTGTGCAGTCACTAAAGGCGGGAGGAGTACTGGACAAAAGCACTGTTTCTCTCCCAGGACTGATAGCGCTGGACCTGAGGGAGACTTATCACTTAGCTCATCCATACCCCTCAGCTCTACTACATTTCACTCCCAATCATCTGTCCCCGGGGTCCTGTACACCCCATCCTTTTCACACTCAGTCTGAGGTGAGATAGCCAGCCAGTTTTTAAGAGCTTTTCTGTCATCGCTCCTAGCAGGATGGTAATAAAGACAAACCATGTGCGAAAACAGGGTGGAGATTTGAAACGCAGTGAGAAGAGTTTTTGACAGTTCAACAGAAAGATTCTTGCTGTAATCCGTGGAGGCTGTGAATATGATTTCACATCAGGGTATAATTTATGCAAATGATTCCGATTAAGAAACGCATGTATCTATGTCTTGAATGACCTTGAAAATGGAAACTAAGTGGCATGATGTAACTTTCTAAGTAAATGTCATTTTTTGTGTGTATATTCAGTCTGATACAGGATGGAACAGACCTGAGACCGAGCAGCAGCACCAGTTTAGTATTGAATCCAGGTCGCTTTGACTTTGAGGTGTCGGATTGTTTTCTGCTGGGTTGTCCTCTTGGATTGGTGCTTGCAATGAGACGCACTGTGCTTCCAGCTGTCCAGGGTTGGTGTAGAAATTCTCCAATTATTGTTCAGGATACATTGTCCTCTGAATACATTCCTGTTATGTTCTCTTCCTCTTCAGCCATATTTGCAATTAATTTAGTCATCTTTATCTTTATCCTGCAGTGTCTCAGCTCAGACCTGCATGTTCACAGATCTTCAACCTGTTTTATCCCTCTGACCCGTCGGCCTCTAGACTCGAGCCATTGCTTCACTCTCAATTCCACAAACTGCCTCCGTTTCCTGTGCCCCGCTACCAGCGTTATCCTCTGGGGGATGGTCGTTCCAACCTTATCGGTAAGTGAGATATCCTGTCGAGAATCAATTATACTGTGCGCCTCTAAACCACATGCACAAACAAAGTGCAATATTCACTCATTTGTGCCTTTTATTAAGTTTCTTAATTGCTTTGTCACAGTAATGCGCTTATCTTGGGTTGCCAAATTGTCTCCGTGTGCTATTCTGAGGAATTATTCTGGTTTGGATGTTAACAAGGTTTTCTGGGGACCTTTTTTTCAGCGACTTCCTTCTTTTCCAGACAGACAACTGCTAACCTGAGCAATACTGTGCCTCATTTCACCCCCTTTACTCAGTGTCGAATCCCTGGAGTTTCACCAAGTTCTGCTGGCTGCTGTTTCGCTCTGTAATGAGGTCCTGATTTATTTAGAGCATATTTTATCCTGCTTTGCAGACATATTTAACTTACATGTCATCCATTTTAGGCTCGTTCTATATTCTAGGCGAGGCTTAGAACTAGGACAAATATGATTGAACTAATGATGTATCCTTTTAAAACCTTTCAATGACAGAAATAAGAAATGTTGTAAAACTATTTTAGCGTTTTTTTATATAGCGAATATTATAGTATTAATTAGTATTTTGATTTTACATATTCATTTTATTTTTAAGATTTAGTTATATCATGTAGAGGTGTAAGGATACGTCGTATCGTATTGAACTGTTTGGTAAGAGGTTTTCCCTTTGCCATTTTACCCAACATCCAGCTGTTTAACCAGAGCTGCATCTTTCTGCTCTAACACACTAAAATAATGTTTGTATTGGCGTTAA
>JAUCMU010000027.1:11284316-11299601 GCA_032275025.1 Enteromius treurensis | reverse complement strand
AAAGCAATCAGGAGTGCTGTCTTTAGTGACAGGTATTTTATCTCGACTGATGCTAGGGGCTCAAAAGGAGCTTGCCGTAGGCCGGTTAAAGCGACGACAAGGTCCCAAGAGGGTACCGAGGGCGGTCTCGGGGGATTAACCCGACCCGCACCTCTAAGGAACCTGACGATGAGTTGGTGCTTACACCGTCTCTCATGCGAGATCCCATATGTAACGTCGAAGTGATTCGACTGAAAGGGTAACCATTGTTTTCAAATGACTTGCCAATTTAACCTAATTTCCCTGATTAACCAAATTAACCTAGTTAAGCATTTAAATTGCACTTAAAGCTGAGGATTAGTAACTTGCAAAACAACTAGTAAAGTAATATGCACTGTCATCATGGCAAATACAAAAGAGAGAAAGAATTGTTCATGCTCATAAAGATGGAGAAGGATACACGCATTTATCAAAGCGTTTTCAAGTGTCAAGAAATGCAGTGAGAATAATTATCAAGAAGTTTAAAGATTTCAAAAACTTTGAGAAGAAAACTAGTGAGAGAGGTTTCTAAAGACCCAAGAACAACTGCCAAGACACTAGTAAATGATTTAGCCGAGTCTGGAATTGATGTCTCAATGAAGACAGTCACTAGAGCCCTGCACAGGAATGAACTGCGAGGTTACCAACCAAGAAAGACTGCATCTCTGAAGAACAGACGCCTCCAAGCTAGAAGGAAGTTTGCTAAGGACAACCTGGGGAAAAAAGGAAGACTATAAGAAAATGTTTACAGACAACCTCAGACAGTCTGCAAGAAAACTTGGTTTGGGTTGATATTTTGTCTTCCTGCATGATAACGATCCAAAGCATACCTCACTTCAGAGAAATACCTGCACATTAGTAAAGTGAGTGTACTTGACTGGCCTGCACAAAGCCCAGACTCGAATCCAATAGAAAATCTGTGGGGCACACTAAAGTCCAGAGTTTGTGCCAGAAGACCAACAAATCTGGAGGAGGTTGAGAGATTTGCTAAGGAAGAATGGGCTGTAATCCCTCAGGAGATATGCTTGAATCTTGTTGAGAACCACAGCAAATAACTAATGGCTGTTATCAAGCAAAGAGGATACACTATCGACACTATTAATATCAGAGGGCGAATAATTTCGATCAGTAAACTTTTTTTAATTGTTGGTTACACATTTATTTCAATTTGTATTTGCAAACACTACAATCTTCCTGAATAAACTATAAATGCTGTTTATAAAATCATCTTTCTGTTCAACATCACTTGGAAATCATCTGTAAAATAATGAAATATTTTATAAGTCTTAAACTGTATGTGTGTTTAATATTTATATTTTAATTGTATTTTATATATATATATATTTAATGTTGTATATAATATAATATAATATATATAATATAGTATACTAATAAAATAAGTAGTAATAATAAGAAAAATAATAATTGAAAAATAATTTTTGATTTTGGGGTTAACTATGACTCATGTTTCTTTGTATAAAACATCCTTTTAAATGTTAAGCTTTTAATAACTCAGAAGTTATGAAGCTGTAGCTATAGGAGCAATTCAGATTAAATGTCACATGAAATTGACGAATTGTTGATTCTTTTAATTAGGATTAAAAAGTCGCATTTAGAGAGTTTAAAGTTAGTATTAAACACTTTAAAGTTATTATGTTGTCATAAGGAGAAATGTGTCATTGGAAAATGGTGCATATAACTATATATTTATATATATATATATATAACTTTTGTTCAGTATGGACTTTATTTAAATCAGTATATATTACAATGATTTCTGAAGGATCATAGTATACTGACAACTGTAGTAATGGCTTCTAAAAATGTAGCTTTGCATCACTGAAATAAAACGTGCAGTATTACTGTTTTGACAAATGCAGCCTTGCTCATAACGGACTCCTTTTCAAAAAATCTAAACTAGTGTGCAAGTTAATAACAATAAAACGATGAATTAACTAATTGCCCCCTTGTTTCGTGTTCAGCCCGCTTGGAAAGATTTGCTAGGCAACTTGAAGGCAAGTGAATAACAGTGTGTTCTCCCAACAGCCTGAGCCCTTAGTTCATAGTGCCCTTGTCCAGGTGTTTGCTTTGACATCTCAGTTGTTCACTAACTGCTGATATTAGTGTAGATTAGTCTGTGTAAGAGGTGTAGTGTTACTGGGACAGATTAACTTTTTTGTGTAATAGTCCTTTTAGAAAGTGTGCTTGTCAAGTTTCAGAAGGTATTCATCATCTTACATGCGTATTGTTGTTGTCTCCAGGGTTTGGAAGCATGCTTACATCACCACCCAAAAGTGTCACAAAAAGCATCATCAGGACGATGGAGATGAACGGCAGCCTGGACAGTTACCCCATTAAAATATCAGAAACCCCAAAGACTAAATCAATAGACATGGAAGACGGGGAAGATGATAACGAGGAGGAGAAAGATGAAGAAGAGGAGATTAAAGAGGTGAAAAAAGGTAAACCTCGTACAGAATGTCTGAAAAAGAAGTCCAGACGTTTCAAATTTTCTCTAGCACAACAACTGGTTCAACTGCTGTGGGACATGTCCTTCATGCTTTGTTACACTGTTCACAATAGACAATGGACTATTTTTGCCTGCAAAATGATATCAAAATATTGCCAATGTAGCTGAATTGTTTGGGGTTGAAATAGCCACCCAGAACACCCGAGCAACGACCTAGCAATGCCTTAGCAAACATACAACATCGTGAGTAGTTTTGCATGGGTAAGCACCACTCAAACCCATCTATTAATAATAGTATATTTGCTTTTTTGTGAACTTTGGCGTCTTTAGCCTCACAACTGAAGAAAAGGGCTTCTGCAGGGAAACCTAAGGGGACGGTATCTAATGGGAATATTGGCCAACATAAAGTCCTTGCCAACGGAACGCATGGATCTAGGTCTGATCTGAACAGGCAGGAGTCGGAAGAAGACTCTGAAAGCTTTGTCACAGAGCTGAATGGACACGTCAAAGGTGAGGAGAAGGACATTCATTGGGGACACATAGTTTTTGACTCGTAAGATCTAGGACATAATTGTGTAGCAGTTATCTGATCACTTCCTTTGTATGTGAAACAGAAGACATGTCCAGTTGTCATCATGTGGCCAGCGATTCGGACAGCGAGGTGTACTGTGACTCCGTCGACCAGTTTGGTGGAGAAGAGGTATATAGATCTCAGTTAAACTCCCAAACCTGCTTGACACTGGGAGTGTTAAAGGGACAGTTCGACCAAAAAACAACATGAGGATAGGTAGATTTGACTTTTTGGGAGAACTGTTCCTATAAGGGTGGTCACATGGGAGAAATTACAGCAACATTTTAGTGTTGTGTCTTGTGTCAATAGTGTATAAGTGTATGAGCATAGAGATTTCACATCATAACCTTGAACTCGTTGTTCAATCTACATGGCTAAATCTTGTCCTGAAAGTCCCAATTGCATGGATTCCTATTGAAATGCTTGAATTCACTCCAAAATATCAATGTGACTGCATCTTTAGTTTGTTAGAGTCTCTGCAATGTCTGGTCTCCAGGGATCTGAGCTCCACGTCAGCCACGCACTGGACGTGGCCGAGGAGAGCCACAGCACGTTATCCTCCACAGGAGAGAAGAGGTCACAAGAGGAACTGCTGGGGCAGGAGGAAGGCATGCAGCACGGTGGAGAAGACGGACGGAGCAGCAGAGGCGGTTCTCAGAGGCAGGGACTTCCTGCGAATAGAAGCGACAGTTCTGTGGTCAGGAGGGGAAGAGGTACAAACCTACCAACCAAAACCGCAGCAAGATCATACACAAGACCTGTTTCAAAACCTCGCTAGCTATTGCCTGCTACTGCTTCTGTTTTGCCCAACTTTTATTTTGGCGTTTATGCTATATGCTAGGATATGCAAACACACGCTGTATGCATGCAACCCGATGTTTTTATCACATTTCCTCATTATCTTTAGCTGGGATTCCTGTGACCACAAACTCAGCACAGGACGTGCCAGCATATATTGATGTATTCTTATATCGACATGTATTTCTTCATGAAATACACGTTACCTCTTCTAGAGCTGGAATCCTCAATAAGTTAGCTTTTTGGAAATACCGTTGCTTTAATCTGTTAATGATCTACAGGATGTTTGCTCATACTGCAGCTGCTTCTCCTGTGTGTCAGGGTCCAGGTCGCCTGCCTTTGGCTCCGGGTCAGCGGGACCGCAGCAGCAGGGCAGCGGGGGAGATGGGGAACGCTGGGGGACGGATGGGTCTGTAACACAGAATCTAAATGAACAGATCATCTGCGCTCTGGCCAGACTGCAGGACGACATGCAGAGCGTGTTAGAGAGGCTACACACGCTGGAAGCTCTCACAGCCTCGCAGGTTACAAACGGCCACTTTTCGCTCGGTACAACATAGATAGCGCTGATTAAGTATGAAACATAATTTTGTTATTTGTTGTCTGCAACTTCTCAGGCCCGATCCTTAGCACTGCCATCAGACTACCTGTCGCCACCTGCAAATAAAACGAAGAAGGTACAGTCCTTTTAAGAAACTGGGGATGTTGGGAGGCTTTTAAGAGTTTGAGGATTCATCATTAACTCACCTGTATGAGTATCTTTCTTCTGTTGAACACACAAAATGAGATATTTTAAAGAATGTTGGAAACCAAACCGGTTTGGGTCCCCACATTGACTTCTATACTATTTTCCCTACACCCTTTTTATTCAGAATAACTTATTTTATGTTCAACAGAAGAAAGATACTCGAACAGCTAGCAATGTTGAGGTCATGGGTTTGATTTCCGGTGAATGCATGAACCGATAAAATGTAAACCTTTAATGCATCGCAAGTCTCTTTGGATAAAGGCGTCTGCCAAATGCTTACGTATACATACTGATTGTGTTCTACATTTACATTTAGTTATTTAGCAGACGCTTTTATCCAAAGCGACTTACAGGTGAGCAGTTGGGGGAACGGTGCCTTGCTCAAGGGTCTCACCTCAGTCATGGTATTGGAGGTGGAGAGAGCGCTGATTATTCACTAACCCCACCCACAATCCCTGCCGGACCTGGGACTTGAACTCACAACCTTTGGGTTACAAGTCCAACTCCCTATCCATTAGGCCACGACTGCCCCTACAGAGCCCCATCCCCCAAATTTCAGTGTTCGTCATCCTAATCGAAATCCTGGCCATTTGTGAGCCCACGACAATGGCAAATGAGAGAAGCCAATTGCTGGGATGACAGAGGAGAGGTGATCTTTACCACCTGTAGTGGTCAGTGGCACACAGCTGCCAGTGTGACACACACATATATTCTGGCTCTCACGTGCATGCGGTTGCGCCCATAATATGGGTCAGCCTAATGGGATGTTTTCGGCACAGGCTGCTGGACTAATGAAAATAGATTCAATTTACCCCTGTCAGAAATAACAGGCTGTGTGTGCGTGAAGCAGCAGGCATTTAAAGGGACAGATTAGGGACAGATCTAAAGAATTTCTGCCTGCATGTCATTCTGTGTTCTCAAAGAGGGAGGAAAGGAGAGCGCTTGGTCCCTGTCAGGAAGCGTTTAGGGCCATTGCACAAACATAGTTTGATGTTGTGGTGAGTTATATTAAAAATGAAAGGTAGGCTTTTGTTGTTTTGGTTGTGCAGTGGCTGAACAGTTTTTATGAATTCAATTTAAACAGGCTCCTCTGGGGTCATGGTTTGGTGTTTTCTAGAATTGTGCCACTTCTCTTTGTTTCTGTCTATCTCACACACAAACACGTATTGCATATTCATTTCTATTATTCACATGCTTTCCATGAAATCAAAGAAAATCCATAAAATGGGGCATATTATTACATCACATAATTTATCACTGTTTTAATATATATATATATATATATATATATATATATATATATTCGCATTTCCCAGATACTTTCCAGATTAATTACTGAACCCAATTCTGAACTGAACCATTTTTTTCCTCTTTCTCTTAAAAGCTAGGGATGTGTTAACCATAAAAAAGGTAAAGATATAACAGCAATAAGCGACTGATTCTATCGACAGCCATTAGTTTCTTGTATTGATTTTTACCAGTACCAGAGGCCGCTATCGTACCAAAGCCAACATTCTGAAATTGGTCCAGTCCTAATCTACGTATCCTACTTTCACCACCATGACCTGTTTTTGTTTTGTTATTTGCAGTCGATGAGATCCACAGCTACCCTGACGTGTTTCTGCATGGCAACACAGTTCCGGTGGGCGCTTCGCACTCCTCTTCTCCCCAGACGGAGCACAGTGCGGGTGGGCGGGTGGGCGGCGAGGTCCGCAGGTCCAGTTTGACCAGCACGGACAGCCAGATATCGGGCTGCTGGGAAAGCAGGCTGAGCAGCACCGTCTCCAACAGTGAGTGGGCAGAGGGTTGGCGAGCTCCGAGCACAATATTAAACTCTCTTACTAACTTTATCTAAAGCTCTTTGATCTTTTGTCAGACTCAGTACAGCGCAAACCTCGTAATTAGAGATGCGTCCTAGCCAAGCAATGCAGTGTTAAGGGCTCTCTGTGCTGCCAAAAGGCCTGCTGCAGTGTATTTAACTCTGTTCAAGTAGATCATATCTCAGCTGCAGAGAAAGGACATAATGGCAGTTATTAGTCCAAAACATGGCAGTTTTATTGGTGCTGCTTCGTTCTTACAAGATCTGTCTGTCTCTAACAAGATATATAAATATATAATGGTACAGTAGAGGCAAGTGTGCTGTAATGTTTAGCATTATGCTCTATTAAATGTTTTTCTATTTTATTAAAGGATGTAAAAACAGTGGGGAAACACATTTTAAACCCCATCTTCCTGGTTTATTAATGTTAATTAGGTGACAGTGCCTTCTTGGTTATAACTGAAACCTATGTGGTTGCTTTTTTAATAATGTGATTCTTTAATCTTTAAATAAATCTTACTGATTTCAAACAATTGGTAACAATAGTGTATAACTTATATATACTATATACCAATAGTTTGTTTTTGTTTATGTGATAGTTTCCAGCAACTGGTGGGGGTCTAAGCGGTTGGATTATGCTCTGTACTGTCCGGACGTCCTGACATCATTCCCTACAGTGGCTCTGCCTCATCTTTTTCACGCTTCGTACTGGGAATCCACCGATGTGGTCGCCTTCCTTCTGCGACAGGTACATTTATTAAACATTGGAACAAAGCCCAAAATCGTTTTTCATTTTACTGTGCGACAGTTACACCTAATATTATTCCAAGCTGTGTTGAACATAGGAGTTTGCTATAGCCGTGTTTATTTTTAATTCACATTTTGCATCTTTGAGGTCAAAAAATGTACAAAAACTTCCAGACTCCCTGACTATTGCTCTCCTCATGCCGGAGAAATCGAATTAGTCCTACGTGACAAGACTGCAGGTCTTGCCTTTTACTACAGAAAGATTTTAGATACCCTTTTTTCACAACCTCTATATGTCCTCTATCACAAGAGTCCTTTACTCTCTGCCCGCTGTTCCTAATTCGTCCCCTTCCTTCATCTCTGTCTTTTGTGCTGGAAGTTTCAATTCAGCCAAAGCACCGTGTCTTATTCTAATATGCCTATTTTTATTCATATCAGCCATACCTCTGGCTGAGAGACAAATAAATGTGGCACATCCTTCACTGTCAGAGACTTTTGAAGATCAAATCATCACAATGTAGTTCTCAATGCAGATATGACTTCACTTTAGAGTGTCAAATGCAAATGGCACCTCTTATTATATTCACTCTTAAGAAGCGGCCTCGGCACAGGTGGAAAGGAAGTAGTCAATTTAGGCAAATCATAGACCAATCTATCTTTCTGAATGCAGTTGCTTCATAATTGTCTTTGCCTGCATGAAGGAGAGAAATAGAGTTGACAAGAGTTCCAGCTGCAGTGTTTGATTCAGGTGTCACACGCCAGATAGTGTTGTTGTCTATGTGCAAATTTTGTGCTGTTGGTTTCATGTTTTATGCATTTGGTCTAATATGTTTGTGTTTTCCTTAGTTTATTGTGCATTCCTCAGGGCATGCTAAATGAAAAGCTGTCGTTGTAGATGCCATCATGACATAATCAAGTCGTTACGTACCACTTATGCATTTCAAAATGTCAAATGAAAAGACAGAGTCTTGCCAAAGTCATTCAAAAATTTAAATATGGGTGGTTCAGTATGAAAAACTAGGATTTCTCTGCATTTTTTTCTCTGAAATCTCATTGGTTCAGCCACTTCATCCACTTGGCTGTGTATTAAACAAAATTTGTTTTCAGTAGCTGTGACTGTAACATCAATTAGAAATTGAAAAATAATTCATCATTTGATGCCACTGGTGTTCAGTCAATGCCTCCACTGACAGTAAAACAGCTTTATTAAAGTCAAGGTTTGAAATGATTTTGCAAAGATTTCACTTCTAAAGTAAGATGAAAGCAAACATGATCCTCTTAATCCAGCTTAAATGTTATAACACAAAAAAGATGTTTTACAGTATCTGCACCTGAATCCACTGAGTAATTTTTGTTAAATACCAGAGGTCATAAAGAATGTTTTAGATTATAGGTGTATTTCTCACAGTAGCGCGTTACATTGCAGCAGGAACCAGATAAAATGACAAATTTTGCATTTCATTTGAAGAGTTAATACCTGCGATCTGATTCAATCAGACCAGTGCAGTAGCAGCATTTAAAGAATGTTGTGTTGTTATCCTTGGGGAAAATAGCTTTTCTTATTATTTACGCTTGGATGGAAAATGATTACAACTGAACTATTCATCTATTAAGAAAAAAGGACAATTCTGCTGATTCATAGTTGGATTTAACACCACAAACTAAATATTTTATTATCCATTTTGTATAGAGGATAATGTCCATGGCCTGTCTGTACTGCAAGTAGGGCTGGGCAATATATATATCAAACGATCACCGACAAGCTACGCGCTGAGTTTCGCCCGTGATTCAATGGCGCAGCTTGTCAGAAATGTCTGTTCATAAGCTGGCGCTGCACTTACTGTAAAAACAGCTGACGGAGATTTACCGCTAATCAAAGCCGGCTTCACTGACGACATGCGCATAAAATATTGTTTGATATATATCGCCCAGCCCTAACTGCAAGTAATTTGTAGTCCAAAATCTCCTCATCTCATCAAACAAACAACAAGTTTATGAACGAAAACAAATCTGTCATCTGTTGGAAAACAATTGCAATTCCGCGTGCTGCTTCTAATTCCACAGAAAATCCACACTTGAGGTTATTAATATTTGTGTGATTAATCGACAGGTGATGCACTGTGACTATGTGAAAGCTCAAGGGATGGACAACTCTGACTCCGCCCCCTTCTCACCTTCAAGTCCGAGGGAGAAGTGGCTACGCAGACGCACACACGTCAAGCTTAGGGTAAGGACAAACACGGCCAGGCAGAGGGAAAAAAAACACACTCTCACATTGGAAAACTTCCAGGCACCATTAAGCTTTGTGTTCTTATCCAGGTAGTTCGAGTTGCTCTTCATTATAAGTGTCTGTTGTGATTAATAGTACGCCTCTGTGCATGTAATGTTATCCATCAGTTAAGATGGCAGTGTGATAGAGGTATCCGTCTGCAGTCGTGTCAGATATTTATTAAGAGGCAATGTTTGCCTCTTGGAATTGATTTTCAGTAGTTAATATGTGGGCATATTGTTTTTCTAACCAAATAAAAACAGCACTGTTTGATGTATAAGTTCTATAATCGGTACCAAATTGGTTATCGACTGTTTTTTTTTATATATATATCTTAATCAGTCAACGTTGGATGCTTAAATTTGTAGAGGGAAAAATGTAGATCAAGGACTGTTCTGTTTATCGCTTGTTGATTGGATGTAGACAGATCTAAATGCAAGATTGGAGAATCCAATATATAATATGTCACCAGAGAGAAGTTTGACATTTCATCACATAATCCATCATTTTAACATCTTAATTTAAATCCCCTAATTATTACAGAATGCCTGGTCTCTTTTAAAATATGCTGTCTGCTGTCACTGTAGATTTTGAGGCAATCCTGCTTTGGTTGGGGACATTTTTTTGGCCTCTATATTTAAATATCTAGTGCATTTTTTTCCCTTTTGATTGGCATTTTTCTCCTCCGAGCCTTGGCTAATTTCTGACTCTGGTCTACAGATTCAGACAGACACACACACACATCACTCAAGTGAAAATGTGGACTGCAGCAGGGTCCTGACATTGTAGAACAACTAAAAATATCCCCCCTCTGCCAGGGCTTTGAGTTTCTCAAATGCGGCACAATAGCTCAGCCTGTGTGGGCAGAAATCCGCGCCTTACGAAAATAAGCATCACGGCCGACCTTGATTTACTGCTCGGAGGCACATCAACACAATTACCTAGCAGCGCTGCTGAAAACTACTGCCTATGCAGGTTTACAGGCTATTTTAGAGCTCGCTTTCAAAAGAAACCGCCATGACAAAGACCAATTCTTCCCAATCCTTCACTGAGGTTAAGTATAGCTCAGTGAAACACTTCTGTGTTATCACCGCTACCTTTTCTTTTTACAGGGAATGGTTTTTTTGATCACTCAGGACCTTGATCCGTGGTTATTTCTGCCGCCCGCTGAGCCCTTCTGAATGCGCTGATGGCCTCAATAGCATTTGATCAGAGCGCTTGCTAGCCTTTCAAGTCAGAGGCGTTTCTATGCAGTCATGTTGTTTTCCAAAGACTCTCCTGATTCCGTCGTGAGACCCTGAATGCTTCTATTTGTGTGTATATGCTGCATCATTCTGGCTCGGTGAGCGAGCTGCAAGGCATAAAGTCGGCACCAATCTGGATCCATTCCACAAGCATACATGCTTTTTTAAAACAGCAGCATGCTGTTTTGTCGGATTAGCCTTGTGTCTGAAGATCCACTCAGGTGTGTCACCAGCACATATGGTGGTGAGTTGCCTGTTGGCTGTTTGTGTGTATCTTATCATTATGTGTATTGGTTTGGAAGCCCATCATATGGCCATCATGTATGGGCCCATGCCTAGATGAATTATTGACTGACTTAATCAATATGCAAATGGCTGCAAGCTGGGAAATGTTTAACCGCTTCATTAAATGACAAATCAGTGCAATCAGTCTCGTTAGCTTTTGTGGGTTAATGATTTATACGGGCTCTCTATGTGGGCTCATGCCATACCAACATGATAGCATATAGTAACAGTCACAGTACTTAGATTCTCATTCAGTAGTGACCATGGCAAGAAGTTATTTTAACACAAAATGACCTGAAGTTATTCATTTTAAGTGAGAGCTGGTGATTTCTGGCAGCATGATAGAGTGCGGATCGGGACGCATTTTTCTGTCCGACAGAGCAGCAACCGAACCCAAACCGAGCCCGAAAGGCATTAAGATATTTATGTCCGAGCCCGATCTAAATTTTTTCTCATACTAATGACACATGTTTTTTTTGTGTGGAAAGTCCGCTTTTATTAAGCAACTGTAGGAAGGCGTTTGGAAATGTCAACAGATGAGAGCATCAGCGCACACGTGGCAATAAGTGCCGTTATAACTCAGGCGCACATTCGCGCTGATGTGACCGAGCCCTGACCCGAACCCAGAATTCTTTCTAAATATCTGTCCGAACCCGGCCCGGCCCGTCGGGTACCGTCGGGCTCGGGTCGGGTATCCATCCTCTACAGCATAAGTGCCTGCGACTGTTCAGTTGAATTTGAAAATTTACATAAGGCTTTAGCTGGACAATAATTTTCAAAACAGAAAAAAAATATCATCAAAATAATGACTTTTCTGTGTCTTAGAGTGGCTTTGTTTACACTGAATGTAATTTCATGCAAACTCATTCATAACATGCATTTAGGAAAGCAGGATGTACCAAGTCTTAAACTTTAGTATCACCCATTAATATTTGTAGCTGTGCAGTATAATTAAAGTATTGTTATGATATTCTGAGTAGATGATGATTATACCATTTTTTTTAGTTTTTTGCTATTATAAAAAAGTAGAAAATATGTCTCTCTTTTTTTTTTTGTAATAATAATCATACTAATAACTTTTATTTAGTCTTATATTATCACAACATTTTGACCAGATTGTGTAGCTTTACAACCTAGCTCCACAAACAAATTAATCGTGAATAACCATTATTAATTCCATCTAACAATAAAGTTTTTCACATTAATTGTGAACATTGTTCCAAGCACGTAGAGACGTCCACGATCTAAATAAAAGTTAATTTACTTATACACATCTATGGTTGTACCTGAATGAATGGTCATGTGACATGTGATTGTTTCTGAAATGAAGTGAAAACGCCAGTGTAGATGAGGATCATTTACATAAACACAAGTGTAAAACGGGGCCTTAGGGAGCGCTATCAATTTCAAATTTTTGGTTTAAGTGAATTTAAAACAATCTTTACATTGACCCATTATTATAAATGTGTTATTTAGCTATCTGTGCCCTTCAGTAAGTAGGAAATATAAAGACATTAAATAACATAATCAAACACTAAACTCTAAATTAAATATACTGTAGATGAAATCCTTAAAGCTACAAAAGTTATTGATTTACCTTGTTTTTTTCTTTTGTTCTTTGATTACCAGAGATCACAGCAGCTGGGTTATTAGGCTATTTTGTCTGGCTTTAAGAGCTTCTGGACGTGATGTGAATCTGACACATATTTCACTTCATCTTCTTATCCATTTCAGGTCTTAAAGTCTCTACTAATAAGCTGACGAGGTGAATCGGATGTGTTCAGTTTTGTGGTGCAACTCAACAATGCATTTCACTGCATGTTCTTAAATGGGACTCATATCAAATACTTACATGCATTCTCGGTTTTAAGGCATCTAAAGGCGCCGTTTTCATGACTTAACTGTCGCTATAACTGTGACTTTGCATGCTCATTGTTTAAGTTGCACTTTAATATGAAATTACATATGCTGTTGAAGATCATGCACTATGAGCACAGTATAATGACTGACAGCCGTGACAAAGCGTGTCAATTTTTTACTTACATACAGTACTGTATGGCCTCAAAGCATCTCATCTGACCGAAGTTCACTGATGTTTTGCTGAAGCTCTGTGTCGTCATCTGTAAATTTTCCTCACTCAATGGACTATTGCCTGGCACTGAGGTGAAGAGTGCATGTCTGAAAAGTTTGATATGCTAGTAAATACATTCTCTCTCAATATAAATTCTCTCGGTGTCGATAGCCTTGTGGTGCAGTGCGCCCCTTCAACTCTCTCCCACTTTGCTTTTGTTCGCTATGATCTGTCCTATCATAATAAAGCCAAAAAATAAAAAATAAACACAATTCTTGCCAAGAAAAGAGACAGAAGCAGCAGTTGTGAGTAGGTTGGTAACCCTAGCTCTGCCTCTGTGTTAATTGTGTTAAATATTTTAGCAAATATTAATCGCATACTAATTTTGCCAGCATTAATCACAATTAGATTTTTTTCCTCCCAAGCCATGCAGCCATATAAATAACCATCTAGCAGCCACATGGCAACATGCTAACAACCAGAAATTGTTAGAAACATTTCAGAAATGGGAAAATCTAGTACTGTTTGCAGTTTTTTAGGTTCATTTAAGCCTCACTATGCCGTTGGATTTTGTCACTATTGGAGCTGGTATGTGAGAGGGATGTTTGGAGTCGGGCTTATGGGAAGAAGCTTTTGTGAATTCTGACGCTGTCTCAAAGCCTTGCTCTATAAAGCAGCAGAGTAAAAGCTTCTTGCATTTATCTTCCTCTCTCTGTTTGCCCGTTTCCTCTGCTGGCATGAAGGTGACTGTGGCCAGTTATTTTCAGGATTTGCATAGCTCTGTGTTTTGCTTGCTTTAATTTCCCATTTAAGCACAGCTGCCTCAGCAGGGGCTGCAGGATTTATCTTCACTGAGCTCTGTGTTGAACAGCTTTATCAGTGAAATGAAGTTTATTGTAGACGGGAAGGATTAGAGTGTGACACCCTCTTTTGGAAGGACTTTGTACTGCATACTTATTAAACTGCCCCTTTCTCCTTCTCCATCTGTCAGAAATGGTGCATGGCAGTGTTATCAGTGTCATATAAACTTATCCTTCGCCTTATTTGTCATAACAGACTCTCTTTTGGCAAGAAAATGATAGAAAAGCAGAGGCAACCTGACGTCTTTTTCTGTCTGCAGAATGTCACCGCCAACCACAGAGTCAATGATGTCATCGCAACCGAGGACGGGCATCAGACCCTGGTTGGTCGTTTTATGTACGGTCCGCTGGATATGGTGACCCTGACTGGGGAAAAGGTGAGAGAGCTGTGGTCCATAAGCTGTTTGCATGCAGCCAAAATGTCAGTGGGATTGTAAAGGGGTTGTTCGTTTTCACAGTGAAACTCATAATGAAAACTTAATCATAATACAGAAACCCTACCAGTAACTTTTACAGTATCGATACACATTCAGTTCTCTTGTATAAGCACTTGCAAATTGTAATGTGTGGCTGCACATCAACTCTGATTGATGAAGTGTCAAACTATTCAAAAACTAATATATTGGCTATCTTGGTAAAGTACTAATGTAAACTTTTTTTTTTTTTTAAGTTATACTGCAGGAAAATATTAAATATTGTTCTGAAAATATCTACATTATTTACTCCTTTGTTGTTAAAATGATTAAAAATAACACAAAGCCACTTCATTTTATTTTCTCTATTACTGACTGTTTTTAAAATATTAAAAATGCTATTGATATATACTGCATGTCTTATGCAATATTTATAGTATAAAATTAATATGTATTTACACTACCATTCCAACGTTTGGGTTTTGTCAGTTATGTGTTTTAATGTTTATGAAAGCAGTTGCTTATGCTGACTGTCTCTTATGGCTCTGTTTATTTGATCAAAAATACAGTAAAACTGTAATATTGTGAAATATTATTACATGTTAAGGTAACACTTTAATTAAAGCCTTTATGCCTTTTGCGTTATAAAAGGTAATTAAATTGTTTAAATCTATTATAATTCATAATGTGCATTGTGATGCATTATATCTTGTAAATAATTATGACTGAATTTAAAAAGCATAGTGTAACAATAATTTCATATGTGTTATAATGTTTTTCTGTGGTTACAGTTGTTTATTGGATTGTACAATGCACTATAATTAGGGCCGGGACTCGATTCAAAAAATTAATGTAATTAATTAGAGGCTTTGTTATTAATTAATCAAAATTAATTGCATTTTAATCGCATATAAATATTTGACCTGAGAACAGTGAGAAGTAAGTTTTTTCATATGGATTTTTAGTATACCA
>JAUCMU010000027.1:11253472-11284216 GCA_032275025.1 Enteromius treurensis | reverse complement strand
ATCCCTACTTTCAAGTACATTCAGAACATTAGAAACGCTAGTTGGTGCTCCAGTATAATCGGTCTGCCGAAACTCATTCAGTGAGAAACGTTCCGCGGTGCAAAAATAAGTGTGATTAAAATGCGTTACAAAATTGAACGTGTTCATTTTGAGTAATTAATTAATCTAAATTAACGCGTTAAAGTACCGGCCCTAGTTATAATGTTTATTACATGGCATGATTAATGCATTAAAACCATGTTTATAAGGCATTGCACTGTACATAAAAGTTTTAAGTATATCATTACCCATCTTATAGTAACTGTTTTATTATTTTTATACATTTTAAAATGTAATTTATTTCTGTGATGGTAAAGCTCCAGTCTACTCCAGTGTCACATGTCCTTCAGAAGTCATTCTAATATGCTTTTTGGTCCTCAAGAAATATTTTGTATTATTATCAGTTTCTTTGATGAAAGCAAAGTTCAAAGAGCAACAATTATTTGAAATGGAAATCTTGAGTGGCACTGTAAATATCTCTACTGTAGCTTTTGTTCAACTAGTGTATTCATATTTAATGCATGGCATAAAGAATTGCATTGAAAATCAAAACAGTTCTTGCTGTTGTTTTGAAACTGGTATAGAGCAATTTCACAGGTACTGGTATTACTGATTACTGACATTTGGATGTCTTGACACCCCTAGTATGCCACAATAATCTCCCTCCATCTCTCACTTCCTCCCCACTGCCTGTTTCTTTGTTATTTTGTCTCTCAGGTCGATGTGTACGTGATGACCCAGCCGCAGTCGGGTCGCTGGGAGCAGTTAGACACCGAGGTGACCAACAGCAGTGGCAGAGTGACCTACACCATCCCCAAAAGCAAAAAGCTGGCCGTGGGGGTCTACCCCATCAAAATGGTTGTCAAGTAAGTCAATGGGACCCTGAAGATTACTTGTAATGTATCCAAAATGGCCGTGCTCTCAAGGTTGTCTCAGTGGGGATAATTTGCAAGCGTTCAATTGCCACTCATAAAACTCTCACCCTGAGGGCTGAAGGAGAACGACTCCTCGCTGTTAAATTGATCTCGGGTTTCATGCCGCATCTTGAGCTTGATCAAGAGCCGGATCTTTGCTCATGTCACTCTTTCCTCGCAGGGGTGACCAGACGAGCGCGGAGGCTTTCCTGACGGTCTTGCCGCGGGGCATGGAATGTGTCGTCTTTAGCATTGACGGTTCATTTGCAGCTAGCGTCTCCATTATGGGCAGCGACCCTAAAGTACGGCCCGGAGCTGTGGATGTGGTCAGGTAACAAATTCACAAGGTGGCTTTCTGTGTAAATGTGTGTGAGAGAGAGAAAATGCCTCATTTCATACCACGGCGATATTGAAAAGGACCGACCTGCCGGTGAGGCACAATTGGATTTCATTTAATAGAGAGATAGCAAAGTGCTGATACCAGATATCAGATGGGGTTTGGGATTTACAAATGGACAATCTTGGGTTGTTTCCCAGACTGTCCTTGGGCAAATTTACTGCTTTGTCAAATGCAATCTGTTGCTGGAGGACCAGGCGCCGTGACTCTCCAGGAATCGGTCCCCAACTGTTTTTCACCAAGCTTTATGGGATTGCTCAGAGGGTAAATGATAGTATTTTGCATGCAGACACTGGCAGGACCTGGGCTACCTGATTATTTACATCACTGGCCGTCCAGACATGCAGAAGCAGAGGGTTGTGTCCTGGCTCTCTCAACACAACTTCCCCCAAGGGATGATCTTCTTCTCGGAGGGCTTGGTGCACGACCCTCTTCGCCAGAAAACCATCTTCCTCAGGAACTTGGTGCAAGAGGTTAGTCTTCTGCTAGCATGTCCTCATATTGGGTATATGGGTCGTTCCTGTTTTGCAGTTCCTTTTGAATATGAATATGCCTGCGTTAGGTTAAGGAAGTGTTTCTATAAAAGGGTACACTAGACTTTCAGAAATGTGCTCTGGTTAAGCTCATGTACTTTATGAGTCATAGCCTCTTATGTGCATGCTTTAAAATGAACAGGATGCCTGTCAGAATGGAAATAAAACGCTGTATTTAACCAGTGCTCAAAGAGGGATTAAGGTTTAGCATACATTTTGCAATTGTTTGATTAACCGTCTTTCAAATGTTATGACATTATATAAGGTTGATCAAGAATAAGAGTTTAAGTTAGATAAGCAAATACCACAAAACATCAAAGATTTCTTCAAATCCATTGATAATACTAGCTTTATGTCACCTTATGGAGGATTGTTTTATTGAGGAACTGGCTTTTGTCACAATTTTTTACATGAATTTAGGGGGAAAAATATATTATAGAAAAGATTAATAAATAAAAAACTGCAAATGTTATAAATCGCCAGATTGTCATGTCAGAAGCACCCAAAACATTAGGAAAATGGGGGAATATTATTTGGAATTCACTTTTACGTTTAATTGTGATTAACTAGCTAATATGTTTTGTGTACTTAATAGTAAGAAAGTATTTTATCCTATATAGAAATATATACTGTGCTTTTAAAATGTTTAAAGGTCAGTTTATTAATAAAAAAACAGTAATGCATTAGATTAAAAGTCAATTTTATTTAGAAAGGATGCAGTAAATTGATCAGAAATTAATGCTCTTTATTTAAAGAGGATGTGTTTGTATTTCAAGTAAATGCTGTTCTTTCGAAATTTCTGTTGATTCTGGATGAAAGGAACCTATCATTGTTTTCGCAAAAATATTAAACCTTCGACTGTTTTCAATTTGGTAGTAAAAAGTAATGTTTCTTGAGCACCAAATCAGCATATTACACGGATTTTGGTGAACCTGAAGACTAGAGTAATGACAGCTGAAAATTCAGTTTTGCTATTACAGGAATAAAATAAATGTTATAATATACCCTAATGGAAAATAGTTATTTCAAATTGTAATATTATTTCATGATATTGTTTTTACTGTATTTTTGATCGAATAATGCAGCTGTGGGAAGCGTAAGAGACTTTTTAAAAAACTGGCCATCTTACTGGCCCCAAGTTTTGAATGGCAGAGTGTACGTTTCAAATACTGTATTTGATGGAGACATGAAAACATACCACATAGTAGGAATGAAGAGTAAGAGACGCATCTTTATTCCTTTATTTCTGCTTCTCTTGGTTCATCTCTCTCATGCTTGCTTCCTCTGTCTCACGCATGAGTAGTCACACAGGAACTGAGGTGTTTTTGTAGCGTTTCCTCAGGCCGTCTATCACACTTTGCCCTTTTCTCATGTTGGCAGTGTCACATTAAAATCAACTGTGCCTACGGCTCCATGAAGGACATTTCCGTCTACAGCTTGCTGGGCCTCAACCCCAACCAGATATATATAGTGGGACGACCATCTAAAAAGTATCAGAATCAGTGCCAGGTTAACTCAGTTTGATTTCAACCATTATCTTTCATTCAGTTTCCATTATAAAATCCATTATAAAATCAATCTAGTTTTCTCTAATAATTCTTTTCGTGTGATCTACCACAGTTCCTGAGCGAGGGCTATGCAGTACATCTCTCCTCCCTGCAGTTCAGTCACAGAGCCCGGCCCAAGAAGACCTCCTCGGTGCGAATGGTTCTTCGAAAGGGCTCTTTTGGTCTGTCAGCTAAACCGGACTTCCTGTGTAAACGGACACACCTTCGCCGCACCATGTCAGTGCAGCAGCCTGAGCCACCCATGACACCCAATCCTAAACCAGAGCGGGCTCAGAGCCAACCCGAGTCGGACAAGGACCATGGGGGTGGAGGGGGTCCAGGCCATGCCATGTGGGCACGGGGGTCCATGCACCGCGGCGACACCACTCCATGACCCAAGAGAAATATAGGAGGGATGGAAAAAGGACAGATGGTAATGATCTCTCGGTGGACAGAGCCCAGGTAACCTTTAGGTTAAGCCTGTTTGCACAAAACATATTTTGCATGCCTTTTTTTTTTTTTTTTTTTACATAAACATGCTCTAGACTAGTGGTTCTCAACCAGGGAGCCAGAACCCACTAGGGGGCCTCAGCAAACTTCCAAGGGGGCTACAACATAGCTTAAAAATAAAATAATGCTAAAAATAAGTTTTAAATAAATTATAGATCTCTCAGTCTCTCTCTCTCTCTGTATATATATATATATAATATTAGTTCTGTCAAACGATTAATCACGATTAATCATGGTTTACATAATAGATGTGTCTATACTAGTTTAATATACATATATATGTAAGCTATAAATGAAATAAATAAATAAATAACATAAGCTTTTTGAAATAACTACAACTAAATAATCCCTTAACTATAGTCATTTTTAACAACCAAAGAATTAAAAAAAATGGAAATTAGTACAAATTTAAAGTTAGAAATTGCTTGAGAAAACATAATAATTAAAAAACCTGTAATGACAGACTATTAGTAATAAAATGTAAATGATAAGACGCATTTGGCTTTTGAAATGTAATTTATTTTGAATTAAATTATGTAATGTAATGTTTCTTTTTCCTGCATCTTTTAAGGCAAAATATACAAGTGTTGAACAGTCTGCTAGGCTTTTTTGTTTTGTCCCTAATGCATGACAAACAGATTTTGCATGTGGATAGGGCATGACCATGTTTTAAATTTGAGTTAAATTAAAATTTCAAATCAGCACACATCTAATATTCTCACCGCATTACCATTGCGCTGTAAAATATTCCTAAATTCAATCTCAGCTTTGCTGAATTCATAACCCAAAATTTGTATTCAGAACCTAGCAAGACCTCAACCCCCACGATATCTGTTTGCAACCCTCCTTGAATGATTTAGCAGCTTTATCCCGGCAAATGGAGAAAAAGTGATTAGGGACAGTATAGTGGCTCGACAATCTTCCGAACCTTGCCTTTAAATGAGAGGGTACCCCTCCTCTAGCTCTAGGTTCCTTCATAATCAGAACTGTAAAAAAGGCTGAAGAATTATTAATAGAGCTCAGGCCTACCGCCGCCTCATCTCCTATCACACCGTGCAAATCTGAATGCAAATGGGCAACTGAGGGGCTCCTCTACTGGGCCCGGTGATCCGCAAATAAGAGTGCCCAGACATGCCCCGACTCAAGCGCTCTTCCCTTTTGCCAAATAATGTTTGCCTGATGAGATAGATGTGTGTGGCTCCTTGGGAAACCGTTTGTAATTTTCTCTGATGATTTTCATAATGAAATAGACATTTATATGGCTGCTCACTGAAGCGTGACTGCTATGTGAAGCGCTCTTCGATTCACAATCTCTTTCCTCCTTCAACCCCACAGTGTCTTTACTCCTTCTGCTGATATTACACCATAAAATAAGACAAATCCCACCTGAGCTGATAAAAACTCCTCAGTGAATTGCCATCCGCATGGATCTGACACAACGACGCACAAACCCCGAAATTCCCTTTCTAAATTCAGTTCCATCCACCCGTGATGCTTCGGAGAACTTCTGGATTTATTTAGCACCGTACGAAGGCTTCCTCGCATCACCCATCAGGAACAAAGAGGATATCTGATAAGATCCTTAGAGAAAACATCAAATTTCCTCACGCCTAAGCAATACGGAGAAAGAGGGAGGGTGAGCATCCCGCTGCTCGGACAGGTGGCAGCGCTGACTCCTGCAATAATCCCTCTGTTTTAATATTGCAGGCATTTGTCTGCTCTCTGGGCGGCTGTCTATGGCGCGCTTGTGGCCAGACAGACTTGCAAACTGTACATTAACCTTTTGTGCCAGTGTGGCAACCTGGCCTGAACTCTTGTCGCCCCTGTCACTGTTCAGCCGCTCAGCCAGAACGGAGTCTGACAGAGATGGCCACTGCGACTGAACTCCGCCCACTCCTCTGCCGGGTCACGCCACGACTGCAGAAGCATATTTACAACCATCGGTGGTTCTTCTTGTGCCTGTATCTCACTCGTGTTGTAAATATATAGTAAGTGGCACTGAAGCAAAAATGAGTATGTATGATGTATTTGTGTGTGGCAGAAGAGTCCAGCAGTGCTCGCACTGCAATAAAGCATTTTCTTAATTGGTATTTTTGCCTCTTTTCCAGAACAAATATTTAAACATCCTTAAAACAAGATATATTTACATGAAGCATAAAATTCTTTTCAGATGGTATAATTCAGGAATAAATAAGTAAATGGATAACCTGATTATAGTATCAGTATAAGAAAAAATTTTCATTGTTAGAAATTGTTTCTAACTTTCTATTCATCAAATCCTAAAAAAACATGTATTATGGTTTTCACAAAATGTTTAGTACTAGTACATTTGTATTCCATTACAGATTTCTGCAAAACTTTGGAGATGTTTTATAAATGTCGTTAAAAAAGTATTGTGAAATGACTGCACTTTCATTAACCAACGTCATGGGACTAAAACGTAACCTTTTGCTTCTCGCGATAAGTCATGGCAATGGATTTTTGTAAGATTTGACGGATTTTGGATATATTTATTCAAAGGAGGCACATACGTTCATCTTTGTGCCTGAAAAACCACCTTATGCAAGCGTACAAACTTTTTTGCGATATTTGGGAGTTTTTACGAAATTGACGCATTTCAGTTTTTTTCATTCACAATTTTAATTTGCACAATTTAAAGGGTAATGAAAACGCAGCTACTAAAAGTACTAAGAAATGTCTCTTGAGCAGTTAATCGGCATATTATAGTGTACAAATGATATACATTCTCTTATACATATATATACATGCTTCTCAAGTAAATATATCTTTTTAAGAAAGTTCAGATATTTTGAGTGAAAACCAAGATTAAAATATCTGATCAAGAAAACCTTTTTTTTTTTACACACCGCACCTTAATTAGCCAAATAACCATTTGAAATTCGTATTGTAAAGTGACTGTGGTGTTGTCGTGTCACATTATTGGTTTTATCGGTACGACAACTCCCGCAAACGCAACACGCTGACATTGTTTACATGTAAATCCATCTCACTGGATACGATGGTCTTGTTGAAGAACATACTGTACTATATTAGTATTTTAAACTATACTTGAGGACAACCTTGGTGTTACAATAAATAAATGTAAATAAACTGCTAAGACACTATTAGGCCACTATAATGCTGTTACTGTAATGTACTGTCAAATTTTCCTATCGTAGTTACTGATTTTGGTATTTTGTATGAAGCTGTCTATTAAAAATAAATTGCACAGGAAAAGCATTTATGTAATTTGATTTTGTTGTATATTAATCTGTAAATCTTTATATAACACTAGAGAGTGTGAAAGTGGGTAGGCATGGGTGTTTAGGTCTGTATCTACGTGTGCGCATGTCTGTTACATGTATGCGAGTGTTTGTTTGGAGACTTTTTGTATTTATTGTACATATTTTTAATTCTGAGATCGTGCTAGTGGCCTTTTGATGCTCTGATAGTTATAAACCGAGCCTGTAATTTGTGGAGGTTTTATAGGCAAACTTTTTAATTGTTTGGTGTGTGTGTGTGTGTGAGCATTGCTGAATTGTCAGTATATATGAACGTGTTTTCAGCCTTATCCAGATGTATATTTATTTGTCTAATATCTATATTCTCAGATGGTGTGTGACAAAGTATATTTGTATTTTAAAAACATGTAAAGTTACATATATTCAGTACACAACTGTATCAAGCTTCTTGACAACATGTATTATTGGGGTATTTGGTCCAGATTGTCTATTTCAGTGGATGTGCTTCTGTTTTGGGCCTATACAGAGCTGTATACTCATTCTTCAATAAATCATTTGAAATCCTGCTTTCTGTGTAAACTTTAGCTCTGTCAGTGCTGTGAAGATGTGTGAAGGTGTGACCTTTTCTCTGATCAGCCAGAAAGGTGAGTACAGCTCTATCAATTCACACACACACACAACATCAGAGTTTTCACACTAAATTACTCCGCCGTGCTCTATTTCTGTTCTTTAATATTTATGCAAATCCAAAGCTAATTATACTATCTGATTACTTTTACGCTGGTATAAATGATACCCGAGTTAAACTCAAACACACCAGTCGCTTTTGCCTTCCTCATTCAATTCAGTTTGAGTAGTTTAAACCGAGCGCAAATAACATCCGTCCTTGAAAGCGACAAATCTGCAGACAGCAGGTTTCCATTGAAATTAACTTTTCTTTCCCCCTCAAGGGACAGTTTTTTTTTTTTCTCGCAGGATACCGTCTGTGGTCTTTTAAAGTCAGCAGGTGAACAAATGCTCTCAGTCGCTGTCACTATTAATGAATGTATCCTGCTCATTCTTCCGGATGCTACTGAAATGGCCCTTTAATCACAAATCGCGCACTTTAGCTGATTAATGCTCCAGGCATGTGCCGGAGAGGTCGGCATGTGCAAATTGTCTGAAGGTATCGCTGGGATTATCGATGGACGCTTTTTAATCTATTGTTCTCGACATTGTTGAACATTTTTGATTGAATGCGTGTTCGTTTTGGACTCGTTTTGGTAATTACTGCTTGCAAATATTGCAGATAATTGCTTGGTTTATCAACAAAATGAAAATTAAAATGAATCTTTTTCTTTCTAGAGTGCAAAGCAGTATTCATGTTTATTTTGGTGTGATTGGATTGCTTTTGTTCTGTCTGTGCGAGTCTGTGCTTAAGGGAATAAAAACAGATTTGCACTATATTTGCATTTTCATCTGATCAGATTTGAACTCAATTTTTCCTTTTATAGAAAATCCATGGACGCTTTTTTTTCAAGGCTACATCTGAAACTGCACAAAGGGGAAACGAAGCCTATTTTAATATGATATTACACTGTAGTTTTAAAAAAGAGTTTCTCATCATTATAATGATTGGTCCCAGCACGACACCATCTATTTGTTACTGTTTTTTCCCCCGCTCCAGCCTTTTTATGGAAGCCAATCAAACACACAACACATTACAGATATCATTCCAGTCAAGAGGGCCCTCCAGACACTTTTTTTTTAACATGTGTGAATCTGGGGGTTTTGAGACTGTTGAGTGACTTCCTGCATGATTTTTGGAATCAGTACAGGAGATGTTTTGACCTAACAAGCAAGACTCTGAGATAGAGAGCTTACCCTGAAAGCAGACCTTCTGCAAAATGAACACAAATACACACTAGTATTCTCTCGCACAAACGATTACATGCAGCAGCCTGTCTGTCATAATCCATATCCTGCTACAGAACATTCTTCAGCTGCAGGGTCAAGCCCATGAGCCCCTGGGGACTAGTTTCCCAGTCGCTGTTGTTCATGGGAAAGTCGTGTAGTATCCAGCAGAGTCTCAAGCATGCTTTTGTTAAAGGCACTGTTAAAATGTTCTGAGTCAATATTATTGTGATAGATGAAAATGTTCAGGATGGTAAAATATTCACAGTGTGTTCATACATAATGAGAAGTTTTAGAATTTGCATGTCCTTCAATCCATAAACCAGCCTTTCTGTTGTTTTTGCTAGTTTTAATTTTTGTTCATGTAGCCTTTTCCGTTGTTTAAGTATGTTGTACTGTAGTTTTTATTTGTTGTTTCTGAAATTATTTTTTATTATAAAATAAACATATTTATTTACATTTTTTTGTTTGTTTTCCTTCTTTTTTTCTTATATTATAGGTGTTAGTTTGTCTTTTTTAATTGTGTTTTCAAATTTTGTTTTTTTGTGTGCAATTTATTTATTTATTTTACATTTCTATTTCTATTTGTTTTGTTTGACTTTTGTTTTTGGAGGGGGGGTTTGTACTGTTTTGTTGTGGTTTTTAGGTAGTTCATTTATTTTTTATTTAAACATGGCAGCGCCTTATTTTGCTTTTTTCTGTTAATTTTTTCAAGACATTTTGAAGGTTTTTTTGTTGTTTTTTTCGTTCTCTTGAGTCCACAATCCACAGTGGGCTCTGCCTTCAACCCAAGCATGAATATTTAACTTGAATGTCATATCTTTTATGGTTTTAAATGGCATGACTTCACCCTGCCTTACAGTAACATGTAATGTATTCTATTAGATGCTGAAATCATTGTGGTGAATCACATGAGATGATTCAGTCACTCTTCCTGAGACAGCCCATAATTTATTATCTATTCCATTCAGAAAAATAACTATTACATCATCTATTCCATCTGCTGACGCCTAGTAACCAGTGATGAAAATATGTTAGTGGAAGATGCTATTTCCATATTTCACTTTAAGATTCATGAGCAACGACCTTGGAATTGTGGCACATCTGTTATATGTACTTTCATGACCTGAGAGGAAAACAGCTCATGCATTTCATGTATGAGGAAGGGGTAACTTAATGGATAATAGTCTGAACTGGAAACCAGTATGTTTTTTTTTTCCACCAAAAAAATAATAGCCATAGACCAAGGCCCTGAAAAACAGTTTGACCTGCTCTTGTTGTCTCTAGTGTATACAAAGACACCTTAGAGAAGAAAGTGACAGATGAAATAAGTTCTATTAAAGATTTTGTGTGGCACAGTTGAAAGCCTCAGGGGGATTTAATGTGATGTGACCACCATGGTGTCCTGGTTCAGAGCGTAACCCTCCTCCAGCCTGACATTGAGGGTTCGCATGTACAGAACAGCCGCAATCACTGTTGCCGCTTTCATTCTCTAGGGGGATGTGCACTATGTACTATCCTTTCTGATTGCGCAACAATCAATATCGCAGTGTTAACCACAACACAACGGGGCTGTTTTACGTCATTCAAAACCAATTATCTTTGAAAGTACATTCTCTCTAAAATGATCTGACAAGAATGGGAAAATAAGAGGTTCCCATCACCTTTGCACAGGGCTCACAGTATTTGTCCATCTTCATTATATGGCGACTGTGGATTCTGCCTTGAGTAGAAGGTGACCTGGAGATCTTCTAAGGTCACACTCTTTCCTCCATTTGTTCCTTTTCCAGGAAGCTGGTTTAATTGAGCTCCGTTAAGGTAACCGTAAAAGAAATGCAACAAAAAGGTGAAAGGTTAAAGATGATTTGCAAACATGCCGTCTGCTAAATTCTTTCTTCCACTCCACAGAAACTACTGCAACTTCTGAAGCTGTTCGAATTATTAAAAGATTTTCATAGATGTCTTAAATTTCGCCGATAAAATATTAAACTAAGCTTAAATTGAAGATTGATGTTTTCTATGCTGTCCCAATTTTGCTTCCATTCTTTTTCTTCAAAACAGAAAGTGTCAAGCTTAGAAAGGCTAAGTAAACATTTATAAAAGCGGCCCATTATAAATTCATCAAACTGACTGAACGCTTAAAAACGCATACAACACCAAATGACTCGGAAAACTCTGTAAATGTCAAATTCCCCATATTTCTATACTACAAATGTGTCGGATAGTTTGTGCGGGATAAATGATGCTGTTATTTTCCTACCTGCTGCTACTGGATGATATAGAAAGCACAAGAGAGGGTGAAAGGCCCTACGCATTTGGGTTACTTTCATTCCAGACTGCCAAAGCTAAACGTAGAGGACAATACATTATACCTGACAGAAATAGCCAACAGTGGGCTGAGAGTGTTTGGAGAGCCCACTTCTGTTTACAGCACGAAAACGGGAGCGGGAATAAACAAGCACCTGACCCGTAAGTCACATGCGACAGCGTGTTTAGACCCATCTGTAGAAATCAGGCCGTATTGATTTGGACTGTACCGGCAAACTAAATAACAGTGCCAAAGAATCAACATAATAGGCAGAATTTCATTAGCTGTATCATTGGATGTCAGCCTCCCTGCTCTCTAAAGCAATTTGTTGGAGCTGACTGGTGATCTCGGGATGTATATGTGGACGGAATACTGACAGAGACTCTGTCATTGAAAAGCTATTTAAGAATACAGAGCTCCTCGGAATTTAATCGCTACTAAATCAACACGGAATCGCCTTGTTAGCCGTCTTCAACAGCCTGTTCAAACTTATTCTTATTGGCAAAACATGACGACGCAATCTCCGCCATGTCAGCCCAAATCATGCGTTTCCGTTTGCTTATAGATCAAGACGTGTTTGCGTAGTAATCCAACGGTTGCCATGGAGACCCCTGTTCCTCTGTGCGCCGCATCCTGGGTAATTAGTGGAAGATCACACCTTGACGGTACACTGAATCTGGTGCGGAAAATTAAATCTGGAGAATTAAGCGTATGTAAATGTCGTATTACAAACAATTAGAGGAGTTAACAAAAGAACGAGCCCGATTTAGCCTGCTGCTTTGACTTTGGAGTCATTCCAGGAATGTGCAGACTGTTTTCTGTCACGTGTAAATAATCAGGTTTTCAGTCGTGAAGCAAATCAATCTCAAACATTCCCTCAAGTTATATCGCGCTAGATATTTTATCTGTATTGTATTATCACTTGATTCCTTTGTCAGGAAACATGATGTCACCTCACTTACCCAGTTGATTTATTACATTGATAATTGAAAACTTATTTTGAATTACAAGTTTTTCAAAATATTAAGTTTAAATATGCAAATGAGGCATTATTTAATGAAATGCGCGCTAGTAGTTTGCACACATGTATAGAACAGACATCTCTACACTGGATGAAGTTAGGTTCAAAATTCTTATTTCATTTTTTTGCCTGCAGTGTCTCAAAGGGCATATTGTATCTATCTGGAACAAGACAACTGCATACAGTAGATAGCCTTTATATACATTATGAAGTTATGAAGAACTTGACCAATAATTAAAGCTCTGTTGCCCCCTCTTGTGTGCGGTTCGTGCTGTGAATTGGAAACACTGTCCTCAAGTTAGTTCGTGTGGAAGGATAACAGGGATGAGAATCTGGAACGATTCCAATCCCTTATGATTCCATTAGATAGCGAGAGGATTTTAATTAACAGCATTGGCTTTTTGCAGCTTTTTAAAGCTGCTAAAACACAACAATGAAATTGTAAAAATTTTAAGTTTTTAAAGATAAACGGTAATGAACAACCCGCCAGTAACAATCCCACGGTTATTCTCATTAAGTAGTTATAAGCTGTATTTGATTAGATAAAAAGAACCAGCTCATTAGAGTCTTTCGTTTGCTGTTGGTTCATTAGCGATATTGTGGCGTCAGTGTCACAATGTCTACGAAAATATCTTAATCCCATAAATAAGAATAAAAAATGAATCGTTAGATAGATGGACATCTAAGAATTTTATTTTTCTTCGCTATTAAAAATCTCAGGATTTTCTTCAAAAGGAGTCGTTTGTGACATGACTGGCTTCACACTGACAAGACTGATGAGCCTAAAATGTCAGGGTTTGAGCTTTGTTTTCCTATTGTTTACATATTTTCTGAAGAGAAACTTTGAGATAGAAACTTAGAATTGCGAGAAGAGGAATAGTGTGACAAACAAGTTTCGATGGATTTGCAGAGAGCACATCAAATAGGAAAACAAGCCAAAAACAGGTATTTTAGGGGTTATTTTATGTCTAATTTAAGCAATTTAGAAATCCAAGCAAGGACCCATCTTCGAAAAAGTGGTCAATAACTATTAAAAGTTCATAGATGTGTTTAGCTTCACTATGAATAAAACGGCAAACAATGAGGTGAGCTAAATTTCAGAGTGCATAATGTGTATTTAAAGATAAACAATGGCTACTGACCATCATGGCCTCCTAATCATCCCCATACTGACTGGATTTTTCACTCTGTCTGCTTGCCACCAGTAAGCTGATGTGTGGTGCATACTGGCACAATATGGCTACCCTCACATCACGCAGGTTAATGCGGCACACTAGTGGTGGTTGAGGAGATTCTATATAAATCTAATGAATTATCACATATGGGCTGTGCTTTATAATGGCACTGTATTAAGATAATTTTTCGAAGTTGTAAATAAAACAAATATTTTTGCAGTACGTCCTTACAAGAAAACACTATTTTCTAATTTAGTGTTACTTTACATTTCTTTGTGAAAATTACTAGTAATTGATCCATCTTGTAACCATGAAGTAAAGGTCTCTATTGCGTTTAGGTCATCTACTGTAGCAGCAGATTTCAACTCTTCCACTCATAGGCTTCATCTAATCAGTAAGCTTTTAAGATGGTGAAACTTTGCCACATTGACCTGTTATGAACACAGCTGCAGCAGCGGGACCGTCCCCTGCCGCGTCTCCGGCCTCACTGCAGATCAGGTCGAAGGAGATCATGGACGTTTCAAGTCCAAGGACTGAAGCTTCATCAATGGAGCCTAGTTCCAAGCTTTTCTGCTGCAGATCCGTGAGGCGTTGCATCCCTCTGGTATACAGACAGGAGCTCTACCACATCCTGTGCATGACCGGACCCCTGGTATGAATATTTTGTCTCTTTACACTCATGTATAGAATATATATCTGTTCATATGAACATAAAGGAAAATTTGATGTTAATTTCACCTCATGTGGCAAAGAATGAATCTGCTAACCAGAAAAGCAGAGGTGTCATCATTTTCTCCATATAGCTCGGTGCTCTCATATACTTCTCATCCACTGAGAATTCTCAGGTTGTCATTCCAGGTTGCATCGCGCATTCTGAATTATCTCCTGCCATTTGTCATAACAATGTTTTGCGGTCGCCTGGGAAACAGCGTGCTGGCTGGTTATGGAATGGCTTCAGCTGTGAGTTAATGTTTTCGCTCTGCTCATTGTTTCTCTGGAGTGTTACATACTTCTTGGCTTTGTGGAAAAACGAAACACTGGTGTATGAAATGCAAATGTTGGCACAGTATTGTAAAAGTTCAGCCATCAGGGGTTTGGCGTACATCATAAGCCTTTGGTTTTGAAGTTTGTGTATTGAAGTAGTTCAGAGCATGTCTGAGAATGTAGCTGATGCTTCTTATTCTGATTTATCAGACGATAAACATAACAACTGCAGCTACGGGTGGAGGTCTTGCACTGGCGGCTGACACCCTTATCTCTCAGGTAGGAAATATGTATGGATATAAAGTGGGATCCAACAGGATGAGGTAACACAAGACAGCTGGGGTTAAAACCTAAAAGGAATTAGGGAAAAAAGCTAAATAAATGGACCCCCCCTGGATCTCCCTCAATGAAACATGACTTTAAAAATTTTTATGTTTAGTACCATGTGAGACATTCAGGAATACAGAATCCATTTTTAAGTGTCTTGAGTTCTGATCTCATGTTTTTGTCAGACCTTTGGTGGGAAGAACCTGCACCGTGTTGGCATCATCTTGCAGAGGAGTGTCCTGATCCTCCTGATCTTCTGTTTGCCATGTTGGGGTCTGCTCATCAACACCCAGCCCCTTCTTCTGCTGCTGGGTCAAGATCCAGAGGTGGCCAGGTGATTCATTTATTTAAAATTCTTGTTTAGTAGAATATCTCATTTTAAGTAATAAATATGTTGCATTTTTTATTTTGTTGTTCATATTAAAAATGTTGTCAAATGTTACAATATATTTAATTGTATTTGTCTCAGCCTATTAGCATTGTGCTTTTCCTGGTGTTAAAGGAAACATTTAATAAAGATTTGCGAAACATTTACTTACCCTCAGGCCATCTAAGTTGTAGATGAGTTTGTTTCTGAACAGATTTGGAGAAATTTACCATTACATGACTTGTTCTCTAATGGATCCATTGCAGTGAATGGGTGCTGTCAGGATGAGAGTCCAAACTGCTGATAAAAATCTAAATTATTCACAAGTAATCCACATGGCTCCAGTCAATAAATTAACATCTTGTGAACCAATAAGCTGCTTAATGATTCTAAATATTTAAATAAATAAAAATAAAAACATGTATGTAATAATTATAATGCTGCATGACAAATGTGCCGCTTTCCCTTCACAAGATATTAACTGATGGACTGGAGTGTGGATTAATTCTGGATTGTTGTGATATTTTTATCAGTTGTTTTAACTATATTTACAGCTAATAAAATTTTTTGAATGAATATCTAACAACATGTATTGAGGCTTATGCTAAAAACTAGAAAAACGATTATTTTTCAGTGGAAAAAAGGCTTCAAGGTATATTCTCTAAAACATTTTGCTTGTATCTTGTTTTAAAAACATTTATGTTGGATATTGATTTATTTATCGGCCAACACTAGGTTGTGTTTAAATGTATGTGCTGAATGGCTCATTGTTTACTGTTTAGAATAAATAAATCATTTTAGAAAAGAAACAAAAAAGCAATATTTATTTATGTTTGTGTAAAGTTATTGATACCCAAGGTTTTGCACAAACAAGATGACAGTCCTTCCCATCTCTAGCAAACATATTTTGCGACATACTTTCCAAAATAAATATTGCCGATGTTGTTAAATGAGGCATTTTAATGTGCACAGGCACACGTTCTAATGCTCAATTTAGATGCGGGCCAAGATGGAAATGGCACTGCACAGCAGATTTATTCTGCTGTATGATAACTCCCAGCACTCTTTTTTTTTTTTAAATCATTCATGTTGCCTTGTCCTCTATATCACAGTAACAAATGTGCTTCTTTTCAGGATAGCTCAACTCTATGTGGTTTGTTACCTGCCAGCAGTTCCAGTGAGTCATAAAAAATAGCATCATTTTCCTCTTGCCAGCACAGTCACATAATTTACATGATATAGCTTGAAATATGATACATATATACAGACACCATTTTCAACCTGCGGTTTCTCATTCTCTCTCTTTTCACACAGGCTATGTTTTTGCATCAGCTGCAAGTAGCCTATCTCCAAAACCAGGTATGCAATCTTTTTTTTTTTTTTTTTGCCAGATAAGTGTAGATAAGCACCTTAGCTGAGCTCTTCGAAAAGCATTGTTGCATGCAAGATCTTTAAACCTGCAGTGCTGTGTAACTATCACAGTCAGCCTCCAACTGTTGATGAACTGATGGTATGATCTTTATTGGCAGAGATCATCTCGCTGGATGATACAGCGTGACTTCGTATGTGTCACTCAATGTAATGTCACAGCAGTGACTATAGATCCAAAGGATTTTTTAACAGTGGTTGTTTTGGGCCTGTAGGGAGTGATTCTGCCTCAGATGTACGCAGCCATTGCAGCCAACATTGCAAATGTGGCGACAAACTACATCCTTCTGAACTGGTTGGACCTTGGCTTATTGTAAGTTTAAAGGGTTGTAATCTCTGTCAGTCATTTATGCACAGTTGTGCTGTATTGGTTATTTACGCAATAGTTCTGGTTCTCACAAAATTTTTAGTCATGAAGTAATGGTCATGACTACTTGAGCATTTGAACTGTTTGTTCAATTTATTCATTGAAGACATTGATTCATTTAGGAATAAATCAAGACTCTGTCTTCATGAGCATGTTGTTGCATCATTCACTAAACCAATTCTTTCAAAGCACTAATTTAGGAATGATAGGCTTGCAACATGATTCTATGAAAATCATAAAAAATCATGCTTCAGCAAATGAAAAGTCATTATTGTGAGATGAAAAATGTAAATTATGGCTTTAAGGTCGAAATTATGACATACAAAATGTGCCCTGAACGAGCTGAATGTTAAGCTCCACATATTGGCTCTGCACTGACCATATTGTGTCTAACGTGTAAGTTATTCTGTATTAATCGTAACCATGCTCTGATGTTCGGTATAACCTCACTTGTTTTAATTTGATACTGCTTAAATTTGAATTCATACAGGACATGCAACTACTGTACCATTTTTACAATCATGTATGTTTCTGGCTTTTGTATTTCAGTGGATCTGCTGCTGCCAATACCATATCTCAGGTCTATATTTGTGTTTTCCTCTATTTATATATTCGCTGGAAGAATCTCCACGTTGAAACATGGGGAGGTGAGCTTACTAGCTAGTTAAATGTACAGATAAACCAGACAAACTTACTATATTGTTTAAATAAATGCTATAAATACCACTCTATCTTTCTCTGTTCTCCACAGGCTGGTCACATGACTCACTGCAGGAGTGGGATGGATATATGAAACTAGCCATCCCCAGTACCATGATGCTCTGCTTTGAGTGGTGGATTTATGAGGTTGGAGGATTCTTAGCAGGTGCTTTCTTAAGACTAAAGTCAAAAACAAACCTTTGTGTTAATACACAGAAACCACTGCCTGTAAAAGGAAATTGAATTATGCATTTTATTAGGCCTAGACATGAAGAATGGCCTCCAATTAAAATGTCTGTTTGGATACAGTGCTTAATGCGGTTGGGGTTATTATTCTTGGCCTCAGATGATTTTTCATGCGTGATTGCTTCAGGAAAATAGAAAAGGCATGTGTAAAAGCTTTAACACAGAGAGAACCACTTTATTGTAACATTATAATACTGTCAAACGCATTCCCTTATGTCCGTCTCTTTCAGGCATGCTAGGAGAGTTGGATCTGGCAGCTCAACATGCGGTCATTATGCTGGCTTTTATAAACTACATGGTAATTTAAGTCCTAATATTTACCCAATTATAACATTCCCAAAGGACAATGAACAGATGCTTCTATTTTCCTTGTCAAACAATGATAGATTTTTAGATAAACAAAAGTATATCAAATCTATTAAGACCGATACAAACCAAGCTGACGTCTACCAACTAGTGACAAGGAAAGCCAACGGTGTTGACGCCTCGCGTTGGCAGGGTCGGACAAAAAAGCTGCACTCGAACACACTGCACAGTCTACAGCCGACAGCAAACTAAACGTGTGCGTTCTGAGTTAGTGGTCTATATCAGCAATAAATAATCAACATTCAAACGGAGAAACCAGAACAAAGATATACGAGATAAACGCAGATATATGAAACGTAAACTGTGCGTGCTCACCATTTTGAATATCAGTGACGTTGATAACTTTTCTTCATTTCATGTGGCTCAATGATAATATTCACATGCTGGAATTATTGTTAGATCACATAATATTAGTCTTCTGTTTGTGCCGTCTTCATTTACCTACTAGTTTTTATCACTTTTGCTTTATTTATTCTCCGGCACTGACTGATTCGCAAAACTAGGCATCCAATAAGAGTTCCCTTTCGAGTTCGGTTCTCTCTATGACGCTAAGGGGCAAACTCCCTTTCTTCTAGAACACTGAAACCCTACTGAATGGTGCTGTGCGTATCTCGCTGGCCACTGACGTTCTTGCGAGCGAAAAAGGGCGGGAACTCCCGCTTTATAAATCGCCGCTGACGTCATTGCGTTAGAATCTTTCTCCTTCACCACATTGAACATTGCAGAGAATGCCTTTATTTCAGCGGGAAAGGCAGCTTCAGCTCTCTACACCATGGCCATGATCCAAGTGTTCCAAGCAAAGCTGCTTAAATCGTTGGACGAGAGTGGGCCGGACCTTGAGACGTTTAAGGAGCTCCGGAGTGCCACCAAATTGGCTCTTTGAGCCACAAAGAAAGCCCAGAAGCAGTCGAGGGCTATGAGTCACTTCATGCCCAAGTGTAACAATGGCCCTAGAATGCCCAGACGCGGTCAAGATCGTCTTTAATTCAGTGCGCTAGGCCACACCCAACTGGGCGCTCTTCTGCTTTCACAGCGGCCCCGAGCAAAGAAACCAAGCCACACGAAATGATCAGTTGCCTGCCTCAAACTGCAATGTGTGGCACAAGCACTTACACACGCTGCAGAACGGCTAACTGTACATGAAGCATGTTCCTTCATATACACACGGCCCCCAGCCGCAGGGCAGAGAACAGCCGTGCATCGAACGAGCCCACACTCACACAGCTTTCCGCTCCAAGGCAGCGAGCTGGTTCATTTGGCTCAGGTATACCATAAGTGGAAGCCATCAGAGAACCCCTTGTCACTAAATGGCGGAATTCCCTGCATTCAGCACAAAACTATTCAACCTCTGTCAAACTACCTCTATTAGCACTAAGGTCCCTAGGGCTTTCCGTGAATGTGCAAAAGAGTAAATTACAGCCCAGTCAGACCATTTCATTCTTGGGGATAGAAATGGATTCACTGTCAATGCGAGCCCGCCACCTCTAGACAGTGTTCTCACGCTATAATAAGTTATCTCGCTGTGTTGATACTAGGGAGAATCCCCACCCTAAAGTGTTTCCAAAAGACACTGGGGTTGATGGCAGCTGCATCAGCGGTCTGTCGCCTAGGGCTGCTGCACATGCAACCTCTTCAGCTCTGGTTGAAAGATTGCGTTCTCCAACAAGTGTGGCAGAATGGCAGGTTGCACGTCAAAGTGACCCACAGCTGCAGGAACGCGCTGAAACCTTGGTTCAGCGAAATTATGTACTGCCAGGGAGGAATGTTGGGGCAGGTTGTCAGGAGGAAGGCCGTCACCACGGATGCACTAATCACAGGCTGAAGTGCCCTGTGCGATGGCATCTGGACGTATGTTCAAAAAATGTGGCACATAAACTGCCTAGAGTTAAAAGTGGTTCAGCTAGCACTAGAATCCTTCCTCCCTCATATTCATGTCCTTGTTCGAACAGCAGTGGTGGCTTACATAAATCACCAGGGTGGCATGCGCTCACACTCGCTTAACAAGCTGGCGAGGAATCTTCTGTAGTGGGCAGAGCAAAATCTCAAAATAAATATATGCACGTCCTGGCCACTTGAACTGCGGAGCAGACCTACTGTCAAGAGGGGGAGTGGTCCACGGAGAATGGAGACTACATCCCAGGATGGTAGCTATGATATGGGGTATGTTTGGAAAGGCAGAGGTAGATCCGTTTGCCTCGGAGGAGAGCGCGCACTGCCCGCTTTATTTCTCACTGACGCAGTCCCCTCTGGGAGTGGACGCGTTAGCTCATCGCTGGCCGCGCGGCCACAATTACACATTCCCTCCAGTGAAACTGCTACTCCTGTTGCTTCAGAAAATCAGGGAAGAGCAAGACTCAGTGCTGCTAGTAGCGCCCTAATGGCCCAACCAGCTGTGGGTCCCGGAGCTGATAGAGTTGTTGGTAGCTCCTCCGTGGAGGAGGAGGGAGGAGGGACCTCCTATCCCAAGCATGGGACTCGATATGGCACCCAAACCCAGAGCTGGGGGACCTTCATTTATGGCTGGTCAGTGGGGCACACCTGTGATGCAAGACTTGCCGCAACATATGCAATCCCTTCTACTAGACACTTATACGCAAGTGGAGGGTATTTGAGAATTGGTGTGGAGGACAAAATGATGACCCGATTAATTGTCCCGTGCCAGTCATTTTTTAATTTCTACAGGAGAGACTAGACGATGGACGGACACAATCCATGCTTAAAGTCTATGTTGCTGCTATTTCAGCTTTCCACGCTCAGCTGGAAGGTTGTTCGGTGGGAAAGCATGATCTAGTAATAAGGTTTATGAAAGGAGTGAGGCGTCTAAATCCCCCTCGCCACCCCGCCATGCCTGAATGGGATCTAACCTTGGTTCTTAAAGTGCTTTCGGGAACCCCAGTTTGAACCGCTGGAAAGAGTAGTTAAGTTTGTGTTTTACAAGACAGCGCTCTTAATAGCAAGCGCTTGCGGCAAGCGCGCAGGCGATTTACAAGAACTATCTGTCAATGCTTGCAATGTCGAGAGAACCGAACTTTATCGAGAAGGGAACATTATCTGGTTACTCAACGTAACCGTGGTTCCCTGAAAGGAGGGAACGAGACAATGCGTGGATAGCCGTGTTACAGTGCACTCAGCATCTAAACACATAGTCATGCTATAGTACTCTCAGTCGAAGATTCCAATGCAATGGTGTCTGCGGCGACTTATATAGCGGGAATGCCTGCCCTTTTTTCGCGCGCTTTACTGTCATTAGGGTTTCGGTACTCTAGGAGAAAGGAAGTTTCCCCCTCAATATTCAATCGGAATGCATGTTTCAATGCATGAAACGGATTAAAAGTGACAGTAAAACATTTTTAATGTTACAAAGTATGTCTGTTTTAAGTAAATGTTGTTCTTTTGAACTTAAAATAAATATACTAAATATCAAAGAATAATAAATGCATAACTGTTTCCATTGCTAATAACATGTTTCTTGAGAATCTAATTAGTTAGCATATTAGAATGATTTCATAAGGATTATGTAGACTGGAGTAATGGCTGCTGAAAATGTATTCACTTGAAGAAATTACATTTTATAAAAAATATATTAACATAGAAAAGTAAAAATTTTAAATAGAAAGTAGAATAATAATTATAATTCAATTTTAATGTATTGTACCTTTTTAAAAAATGTGTTTTTGGTGAGTATAAGAGATGTCTCTAAATGACCCCAAACTTATGAACATTAATGTATTTTCCTGGGATGCCAGTTTCCATTAGGGATTCAAGGTGCAGCGTGTGTACGTGTGGGAAATGCACTCGGAGCTGGAGATACGGCCGGAGCCATCCGCACCAGCAAGGTGTCCCTCACCTGCACAGGTTTACAAACAGTCATATTCCTTTGAGACACATTCATCTTTCATTGTCTGCTAATGTCTGACACGTCCTTTTTCTTTTCATTATCTTTTGGATGCAGCTGCCTTGGCTGTTTTGCAAGGTCTTGTGCTTGCATCAACAAAAACTGTGATTGGTTTCTTATTTACATCAGACAGGTAGGTATCTTGCGGTTATGATGTTCTTTAAACAGTACTGTACTGGTGATTGTGTCTTATATTGTAGGCGTATTGTGGCACTCGTCTCCAAACTCTTGAACGTCTATTGTGTGCTTCAGTTCTTTGATGGTCTTGTTGTGAGTACTTTAAATTGCTATTACTTTTTTTCATAAGAATTGAAAAGTGATTTATTTTTATGCATGGTTTTATATGGCTGTGTTTTCCAAAATTACAATTTTTTAAAAATTCATAAATAAATAAAAATCTATATTTCTGTTTTAAAGTTGAAAAGGTATATACAATGATTTTAGTTTTTCAGTATTTCTACCTAAAATTAATTTAAAGGAAATTCTATATTGTTTTTGCAATAAATACATAAATTATATATATATATATATATATATATGTGTGTGTGTGTGTGTGTGTGGTTATATATATATATGTGGTCATAGAGATATATATATATGTGTGGTTATATATATATGTGCTCATATATATATTAGAGCAACTGATAAAGTGTATTCTGTCTAATTGTACTCTTTTGTTCTGTCCTAAAGTGTGTCTGCATGGGTGTTCTGTTGGGTTCAGGGCAGCAGAAGATTGCAGCTGTAGCTAATTTCTTTGGGTATTACTGCATTGGACTTCCACTTGGCACCTCGCTCATGTTTGCTGCGAAATTAGACGTTGTTGGTTTGTTTTCCTTAATTTTTTCATGCTGTGATCTTATTAACAATTCAAATAAATTGTCACTCGTTGTACTCGTTGATATTCTGTGACCTTGTCATCTTCTGTGGTCAACATGTTAGCATCTGGTTTCTTAATCATAATTTCATTGGGTTGAAGCACGGGGAGAACATCAGTAAATGCAGTACAGGTCCCTGCAGAATTGCATTAATGCATCTCGAGCACCCAGAACAGCATTCATTAAAACATTTCTGTAATGAGATAACAGCTGTCCTACAGCGATGTCCTCTCTTGCTTTCACAGGCTTTTGGCTGGGACTTCTCATTTGTGTTTGTCTGCAGTCCAGTTTTTTCATTGCAGTCATTTTTAAGCTCAACTGGGAGAGAGTGACCAAAGAGGTACATTTCAGTTTGTATTCCAGGTGTGCTTTATATTTGTGTTGTTTTGGTAAATATCTTTACAAAAGATCTTTTTCAGATGTTTAGTAAAATTGAATTACAATTCAGTACAAATATTATATACATATAATATAATGTTTATATAATATTCTGTGACGAAAAAAAATAGGATGACAAATTAAAAATCATATTAAATAATAAATACACTGAATACATTATTTAAAAAATATTTTCTAGAAATTATAAATAGTTTTATTAATTAAATTCTTATTGTTATAGAATTGGATTATTTTATGTATTAATATAATGAGTTTATTTACATTGTGACTTTTTGTTCAGTTTTAAAATGCAAAAAGTGATGCATTGTGTGTATTGATTATTAGTTAATTAGTTTTTTTGCTGTCTTGCAATTACAGTTATTTCCTTTCAGAAATGCAAGTGTAATTCAGCAAAAATTCTCCTTGCTTTTATTTCTTTTGTGTTCGGATCAATTATATGGCATGATGTATGGTGCATCCATAACATTTCAGGCAGTGGAAAGGGCTGGAAAACGTAAAACCCCTGCAGTGTCGCCTCCGGATAGTCTCACAGCGAGGAATAGAGAGGTAACTCTAATGGCTTTTACTGTATCTTATCACAAAATATCTCTGGAAATTGAGCTTGATGTCTTGTCTTCTCTCAGAATGGGGATGAGTACATGAGCATGAACTCCAGCGATCAAAACCAGGAGCCAAACATGGAGGAAAAGCCCGCCGTTCTGCTCTCTACCTCTCAGCTAGTCCTCAGAAGGGGTCTGACCACCCTCGCTGCCCTTCTCATCCTAGCTGTAGGGATAGCCGTCCATCTCACTGTGCCTTTACCTGAGGTGTCTTACGCTGTCAGATCAGACAATACCTCGGACTCAAACTTTACAACGCCTTCATCTCTCATCCATTCAACTTCGATCTCAATCTGAAAACATGAGCCTAGAGCCTAGCTGTTCGTAAACACATCGCAGGTATTCAAGGTATTCCCATTTTCAAGTTATAGTTTCCAAAACACATTTAATCATTTCTGAAGCATACATAAGGGGTTTAAAACAAGTAACAAACATAAATGCAAATATATTTGGTTTTAGGAATATTTAGTTTAATCGGAAAAAAACGAAAAAAGTGTTTACTGATGTTTTGAACTCTCATGTTCGGCTGAAATACTTTGGGAACAACATTGATAGCATAACCTGTTTCCCAGGAATTCATGGGGCAGAAAGTCATTTTTACGGTCACCTTGAATAAAACCCATCTGCTGGCCATGTTCTACAGTAATGAGAAAGGAAAATGCCATAATCCTTTGAAAAAAAAAAATCAGGGATTTGTACCTTTTTCCTATTTTACTCATCTCCTCTGACACATAAAGCCTTTTATGTTAGATTTCATGATTCTTAAAGGGAACAAAATGCAAAGCGCTTTTCACATATTTGTAAATATCATAGCTTTGCATAATACAACAAATATAACTATTGTCAATCAAGATCAGTTACTGAATCATATTTTATATCATCAGGCATTCCTGATTCGATTTGTTTTTATTAAAAAACAGATATTCATTCATCCTTCATTCATCTTCACAAATCCTTAATATTTTAAACAATTTAAAAAAGAATATAAGGAAACATATTGGTGCAATTAAAATGACTAAAAATGACACGCATGTATCATTTGTTACTCATCAGACATTTGCAATATTAAAATGTATGAGTCTAGTTATAGGAACTCAGAGCAGCTGTTACAACATCCTTTTCTTTTTCTCTCTTTTGTCTTCTTTTTCTTGAAATCTTGCCAGAACTTTCAGCTTTGTGAACATCACACTGGTTCAAAGGTTGGTGTGAGGCCCTGAGGAGGAAGGGAAAAACATGTTAATGTTTGCTTCTCTCCTTAAAAAAGTAATCCCTTTTATGAAATCGCATCTACTGTATATGACGCTCCAACACATAGCGAGTCTAATGTGCCTTAGTTTAGGTATAGTCACTCATGAAATTGATTCTTGGAACCTCATTGATGATTGACTGATTTGTTTGTATATTCTCAGCGGCGAGATCAGATTACCGTATGAAAAAACACACCAAAATAGATCTACGGTTACTGTGACATTACCGGCAAATGACAATCGAATGCTAATTGTAATGATAAACAAATCTTGGCTTTTAAATGTTAAAGTCATATTTATGGCTGTAGCTTGAAAGAGCAGCTGGATGAATCATTTCACATGGGTTAATGTAGGAGGATGTTAAGAGGAGGAAAACAGAGATAACATGTAAATGGCTTGCATAAGGCAAAAAATATTTGTCGTTGTAATCTAAAGGTCATTGAAAGTGAAAAGACCAAAGGTCCTGTGGAGTATCAAATACTTGAGAGATCATTTTCATGTAGAGTGTATCTAGAAGTTTTTACACAATGTAGGTTTGTTAAAGATGTCTTATGCTCACCATGACTACAATTCTTTGATCAAAAATACAGTAAAAACAGCAATTTTGTGAAAAATGTTTTAATATATTTTGAAATGTCATTTATTCCTGTGATGGCAATTGATTATTTCCAGTCTTTTGTATCACGTGATCCCTCGGAAATCATTCTAATATGCAGATTTTCTGTTTAAAAATGCTTCATTCTTGTTTTATTTAGCTCATTGTGCACAGCTTAATATTTTTGTAAAAGCAATAATATTTTTTTTCATGATTATTTGATAGAATAAAGAGTTCGGAAGATCAGTGTTTATCTCAAATATGTTTTTGGAACAATGTAAAAGTCTGTAATGTCCCTTTTAACCAATCAAATGGATTCCAATTGCTGAATAAAAGTAAAACTGTCTTTAAAATAATACTTTAGTCTTTTTTTTTTATATATATATACAAAAATATAATAATACTTAATCAATTATTTTTATTAGTAATTTTTTTTTGTTTTTATATGCACTCCAAAGAACACTCCGCTAGTAAAAGTTCCACCAGGCTGTGATACAAAAAGTCAATAAGTTAAGGAACAGTAAGTAATATGTGAAGCTTTTGTTGTGGTGGAGCTACAGTAGAGGCAACTGTAACTCAGGCATGGATTACATAGAGCTCGACGTTTTATGCTGTTGATTACACTAAACTATAAGTATTAAATTCAATACTGGATATATTTAATATAATCATTATACTTATACATTTAAATGTTGTAAATACAGTTGTTAATCAACTTGTAATTAGATTTCAAAAATAACTGATTGATCTTATGAAACAATCCATCGTCACACAATGCGACTCTTGCCAGGATTGCAAACATCCTCCTCCCATCCTGTGGATTAAATCAAAGCCTCTCATTGTCTTCACCTCAGTTAATCAGTAAGCCTTCTAAGGTACTGAATGCGGACCTGAAGAATGAACTGCGGCGGAAGGGCCCCTTATAGTCTATGAAGCAAAGCCAGGCCTCTTACAGTGTATTCGAGGATCACAACCGAGAAGATCATGGACGCCTCGAGTCCCAGAACTGATGCTGTGTCAATGGAGCCTAGTGCCAAGCTGTTTTGCTGTGGTTTCGTGAGGAGTTGCATCCCTCTGGTGTATAGAGAAGAGCTATACCACATCCTGCGCATGACTGGACCCCTGGTGAGGAGTCTGTCACATACACATCATGACAATGTGCTATGCTTGTTTTGTATGAACAGTAGAAAACTGGCAGAGAAATGCAGCCGCTTATACAAAAATGATTCATTACTGAATAGACCGTGAGCTGTTTTGGGTACAGTTTGTATTATGTCTGCATGCATGTCCATTTGAATATAAATTAATCCTGGCTGAGTTGATTCTTGATTGTTAAATGCAGCCAAAATAATGTATGATAAGTCTTGCATCTTGCATGAAATAAATACTATGCCTGTCATAAATAGACTGTAAATCGCATTAGGAATATGGGATATTTCTAAAAGAAGATCAGTTTAAGAAATTGGTTACAAACTAAATGAATCTGGTTAGGTATGTTTTGATGCTGGGATCCTTTGCTGGTTTATGCTGGTCCTTTGCGGATTTAAACTGGTCCTTTGCTGGTTTAAGCTGGTCGTTTTGCTGGTTTATGATGGTCCTTTACCAGCATGTGACCAGCAAAAGACCAGTTTAAACCAGCATCAAAACATACCTATTCAGCATATGCTGTTTTTTTCAGCATGGTTCACAGAGGTGTTTTGTTTTTCTTCCATGTGACTGTGTACTTTCACAGCCATAATCCATGTGAGTCCAGAACTTTCATCTTCATTTTGTGCTAAATATTTCTTTGTTTGTATTCTTAGCTTGTGTGCCGGTTCCTCAATTTCCTCCTTTTCTTTGTGGTGACAATGTTCTGCGGCCGCCTGGGGAACACTGTGCTTGCGGGCTACGCCATGGCCTCAGCTGTAAGTCTGTTTGATTCCAAACTCCTGCCAGCCGATTTGTGTTATGGAGCACATTATTAAGATGTTCAATATAGTTGTAAAGCATTAAGCAAAATGTGTTCCATTTGTTTTTCAGACAATAAATGTAACAGCAGCAGCGACGGGGTTGGGGCTTGCTTTGGCATGCGACACTTTGGTATCACAGGTGTGTTTTATATACAAATAGCACTCCAACTGCTTAATAAAATAATAAACCAATAGCCTAAATAATAAATAAATGATGAAAGGACTACATAAATCACACAATAGCTTTTGACCGTAATGAAAATGAGGCTGTAAGGGACTGAAGTAAGGTTGCTTGTACTGTTGTTAAACAACACACCGATTGCCCAGTTGACAAAATGTCTTAATGTCCATAAACAGTTGTGAAAAATTTGTTATTTAGCAGTTTTATTTAGTGTTTGCAGTTTTTCCTTCACAGCCTCATTCTCAGCTGTGTGAAATTCAGTAAGGCTGACTAAGATCTATAAACAACTTCAAAGGCATTAGAACACAAATGATTCTCGATTGTTGTATTCAAGGATATTGTATGATGTCTGGCGTTCCATATAGATTAAATGCTATGTAACGATATACAAAGAAATGGACATAAACCGCTTTTATGTGTTATTTCCATTATAGATCAGTTAAAGTAATTGGTAAAAACAAGATTCTGTCATAACATTTATAGTCATAATAAGACATTTTAGGTTGATTCCCACAAACCATTAACACACATCAGAGTAAGCCAAAAAAAAAGCTAAAATGTACACTTTTGTACATTATTTATCCCCATAACAGTACCTTAAATGCACATACTGTAAGTACTTTAAAGGACATATTAATGCTCATTTACTTACATACCCAAAGAATGCATGTTAGTACCTTTCTAAACCATCCCAAACTGCCCCAGTGATGGTTTTGTACTCTGTGTATAGTAAAGCAACTGAAAGTTAATAACATCTTGCCCTTAGACATTCGGGAGTAAGAACCTTTTCCGTGTAGGCGTCATCCTGCAGAGAGGCATCCTAATTCTGACGCTCTTCAGTTTGCCCTGCTGGGCTTTGCTTGTTAACACCCAGCCTCTCCTTCTCTATCTGGGGCAGGACCCCGAGGTCGCCAGGTGACCGGCGCCCTCTTTCTGAACATATTTGGATTGATATTGACTGTTTAATGCTTAAACTGAACATTGATGCACTAGAGTACATTATGGAGACTGACTGACTGACACTTGCTCTCTCTCTCAGGATTGCACAGCTGTATGTGGTTGCATATTTGCCAGCAATTCCGGTGAGGTCCACTAATGGATGATTATGGATTGCATTTACAGCCCAGATGAGCTCAAATCAAATAATTCTATATCCATTGCTGTTAATCCTCATCTTGTCACATGTCTACATTACAGGCCATGTTTCTGTATCAGTTGCAACTGTCATATCTTCAGAACCAGGTACATCAAATAATTTTTTAAGGAAAATGAACATTTAGTCCATTTAGAGCATTCGAGTTAGTGTATGTTGATATTGTGCTGCTCACGATTCCTCAATAGGGAGTGCTCAAGCCTCAGATGTACGCATCTGCAGTTGCCAATGTTGCCAATGGGATAGTGAACTACTTTCTGCTGTACTGGTGGGATTTTGGAGTCTAGTGAGTATAAATGTTTTCCATAGGCTATTATTTATGTGTTTTTGAAAATATCTTTGGTTTAAATTTTTTTTATTTGGTGTTTTTTAGTGGGTCTGCTGCTGCAAACACCTTTGCTCAGGTTTTTAATTGTATTGCCCTGTTTTGTTTCATCCGCTGGCAGAAGCTCCATGAAAAAACTTGGGGAGGTGAGTTTTTTGGATAGTTTGAAACTGTAGTTTGCAACTCTACTTAATTGCCTATTTTTCAAACTACCTAGTCAAGCTACTTTTTGTCACGTCAGTCTTTTTCTTGAACGTAGGGAGCGTATTGGAGTAATTCTATTCACTAAATTGAATTAGATTTTTTACAGCAGTCTACTCTCTCTCTGTGTTAGAGGAAAGACAAGCCCATTAAAGCGCCCCTATTATGGGTTATGAAAGGTTCATATTTTGGCTTTAGGAGTCCCAAACAACAGGCTGACATGTATGCAAGGTCAAAAAACACATTTAATAATATGCATTTATTTTTATCTTATTTGTTCATAGACTCCCAAACGATTTGTATAACGATTAATTTTTCCAAACCCCTCTAGTGATTGGCCGATTTCATTTAAAGCAGTATGGAGCAGTATGACATATTTAACGGTCAACAGCATCGTAAATCCTAAAAAGTTTTTCTTATTTGTATTTTTTATATATATATGTATATATGCACATTTATAACACCATTCTTTGTATTAAATTGCCTTCGCATCAAATTACAAAACTATCTAATGCAGAGTCTATGAGAGGGATGGTAAATTGTAGAAATTGACTCATTTTTTGAGGGACAACAACTTTATATATGGTGCACTTTTAGATTTAAAACTTTGCAGGATGTTTTCAGTCACTTAGAGCTGTGTTACACATGAAAGGTAATTTTCAAAAATCTTTAATAGGGACATAACTACAAACCGGATTCCAAAAAAGTTGGGACACTAAACAAATTGTGAATAAAAACTGAATGCATTGATGTGGAGATGGAAAATGCCAATATTGTATTCAGAATAGAACATAAATCACAGAACAAAAGTTTAAACTGAGAAAATGTATAATTTTAAGGGGAAAATATGGTGAATCTGGACTGCAGACAGATTTCAGTAGGGACCCTTCTCCTACGCAGCCATGATGTTGTGATTGATGCAGAATGTGGTCTGGCATTATCTTGTTGAAAAATGCAGGGTC
>JAUCMU010000027.1:11233682-11253372 GCA_032275025.1 Enteromius treurensis | reverse complement strand
TTGAATCAACATATTTTTCCTTTAAAATGATACATTTTCTCGGATTAAACTTTTGATCTGTCATCTACGTTCTATTAGAAATAAAATATTGACATTTGACATCTCCACATCATTGCATTCAGTTTTTATTCACAATTTGTTTAGTGTCCCAACTTTTTTGGAATCAGGTGTGTAAATGAAATAAGACTTTATAAGACAATAAATTACAACAAATCACTCAGTTTCTGTAGAGTGTGTTTGTCCATCTGAGCTAGTTACTGAAAAATCCGCAAAATGTTGAAAACATAACCTTTAGTAGCTGAAAGGTTAGTATACTGTCGCTACACTTGCTTCTGAATGCAGAACCCTGTGTGAAGGTTGGAAGGGCTGTGAAGGTTTAAAACACACTTCTTTTCATATAGCTTGGGGGGAAATAGTTGCTCCATAGCTTATTTCTTACTGTTTTCTTTTTGCTTTAAAAGGGTGGTCTTCAGAAGCCTTGCAGGATTGGGGGTCCTATATGAAGCTGGCCATTCCCAGCACACTGATGACCTGTTTTGAATGGTGGATCTATGAAGTTGGAGGCTTCTTGGCAGGTACGTTCCATTATAGTAAACCAAAATCATAAAAAATACAATTCCCTCATGAACAACTCTCTTCTTCCCTTCAGGAATGCTGAGTGAGGTGGACCTGGCAGCTCAACACGTGGTTATCATGCTGGCGTACATCAACTTCATGGTGTGTTTGGATGGTCTGAGAATATTCATATTATCATTAACTTTTCATGATGGTGATGTTTTTCTCTTTTCTTATATTCCAGATCCCATTAGGAATGCAAGGTGCAGCGTGTGTTCGTGTGGGAAACGCACTTGGCGCTGGGGAAACAGCTGCTGCCATCCTCACAAGCAAGGTGTCTCTTATCAGTGCAGGTAAAAACATTTGATATCAATCATTCGCAAACCTGTCATAACACTAAAGACAGTCGCATGCAGCACAAATTGATGCCATGTAAACACGTTCATTTTGTTCCCCAGCTGTTATAGCAATCTTTCAAGGTTTTGTTCTGGGCTCGACCAAAACAGTCATTGGATACATATTCACTTCCGATGAGTAAGCCACTTATCTCATTACTTCAAGAACAAAAAAAAGTACTTATGTTTCTTCGCATAAGTACACTTTAACAAATCTGTAAACACTCCAGTCTTTAAATTAAGATTTAACAGAAACAATGTCAACAACAGCTACGTTTCAATTATCCATTTGATGATGTTTGTCATATTTAGGGCTATAGCAGAGCTTGTGTCTCAGCTACTGAACATCTACTGCCCTCTTCAGTTCTTTAATGGAATACTGGTGAGTTCAACACCACTTTTTCTTCAATTTTTTTTTTACATTTTTAACAGTGACAGTGAGTGGGAGAATCTGTAATGCAGAAGTAAATGTGTAGGAATGAAAGTCTTGCCTTTTAGTTAAAAGAGCCAGAATTCAGAAGCTTTTTAGCATGATTTAAACTAAAGAAGGCCAACTTATAATGTATTATTTAAGTATCATTGATATACTACCACTTTTTGTTAAATTTTGCAAGATTTTATATTTTAAATAGTTTTATATTTTGTTTAAAATTCATAAATTATATTTCGTTTTTTATTTCGTTTTTTTAATGTCTTTATATTTTCATATTTTTGTTTTAGATGTTACACATTTTCGTTGTTATTTTAGCACTTGAAAAAACTTGAATGAAATAACCTAAATACAATTTATGTATTTAATACATATATATATATGTGTGTGTTCCAGTCAAGTCACCTTTATTTATATAGCACTTTTTACAATACAGATTATTTCAAAGCAGATTTACTGTGTCAAACAGGAAAATAGTGTGTTGATAATGCAATCAATAGATAAATCAATTTTCTGTTAAACTCAGTTAATTGTTGGTTCATCATCCATCTCAATTCAGTTCTCTTCAAATAGTGTCTGTGCAGTCAAGCAGACAATATTACCAGAGATTAAGTTCATATTATATTACATATTATTTTTGTTGGTTTGTTTGTGTGTATTTGTGTATATTATGAGTTCCAGTATTGCAGTTTTATTTGTCTTTCAGGGTGTTGGCATGGGTATTCTTCTTGGCACCGGGCAGCAGAAAATAGCTGCTATTGCTAACCTCTTTGGCTACTACTGCATTGGACTCCCATCAAGCATTGTTCTGATGTTCACAGCTAAATTGCAAGTTGCCGGTTCGTCTGAATACATCATATTGACTCTATTCACAATTACTGGTGTTCGTTTGGAGGGAACCTTTTCATGTCTACAATGATTTATTGTCTGCTCTTTCAGGCTTTTGGCTGGGCCTCCTCATTGCAGTATTTTTGCTAGCGATTTTTTTCACTGTGGCAATTTTTAAATTAAACTGGAAGAAAATGACAGAAGAGGTAGGCATATCAGGTCTATTAAAATGGCACCTTTCTTCTAATTATACCGCTCATGATCATGTGCTGAGTTGATGACTAAAAGAGCTTCTTTCTCTTTTAAAGGCAATGGAGCGTACAGGAAAGAGTGCAAATGGAGCAGCAAATGGAACAATGACCCCGAGCCATCGCAACAGCTTCTACCAGGTGGTGCTCAATGCTGAGGTATTTTATAATCGTTGTAGTTTTTCATTTTAAATACTCAACAAGAACTCAATGCAATGCATTAATTAAAATTAATTTATCAATTATTCTTGCTGAATTGTACAATCATAAGTAGACTTTTAAATGGATGGTTCACCAAAAATAAAAACTGTTATTTGTTCACCCTCATGTTGTTCATTTGATAACCATTTACTGCATTTCACAGAAGAGATTAAGATTTCATGAATAATGATTTAAGTCGTGTCTATATAATGAAAGTCTTATCTTACAGTTTCAGAATGGAAATGGATACGTGGTTGTGAGCTCTCAAGACCAGGATGAGGGGCTCAACCATACTGTGGTGCACGAGGGGCCAAACATGACTCAAGTGGAGGAAAAGCTCAATGTTCTGCTCTCTACCACTCAGCTGGTCCTCAGAAGGGGTCTGACCACTCTTGCAGCTCTTCTCACCCTAGCTGTAGGGATAGCCGTCCATCTGATTGTGCCTTTACCCGAGGTGTCTTATGGTGCTGGTGCAAATTTTACTTTGGACTCAAACTTTACCACAGCCATCCCATCTAGTCAGTGAGTATCGTTTGAAACCTGGACCTCAGACACATTCACTGTGAATATCTCGATGTTGTGAACATGAGAGGTAATGAAGAAATTGCATTCAATTAGAAAAGTAGAAGCATTTTCACCTTGGTCTCAGGCTGTATATTGTGACCTAGACAGATGATTATATTTTTATTGTGTGTGCACTTGCTTTGTCCACAGTATTAGGCCGAGTAGTAAGAAAATCGAGCAGCTTAGCAGGAAAGGTCTGTTCCCCAGTGACAGAGTCATATAATCTCTTCAGTTGACATTTTTAGTCAGGCAGCTGGAGAAATGCTGCCAAAAAAAAAGACATTCTTTAAAGCCGCTGTCATATATTGGAGAAATCTGTATTATTAAACATGGTGGAACGGAGGAAATTTGAAGCAAACGTTGACATTTGCATACGGCACCTTCCTAAACAATCCTGCCTGCCCAATATTAAGGGCAGGCATCCAGTGTAGAGGGTATCATTTATAATGTTTTCTGTTTGCTTTTGATGCATCACGTCACTGGTAAACACATGGGTTAAGACAAAAACCATTCAACCTTTTGTAAGATTGCTCACATACTGTATGAGTGTTTTAAAGGTTTCAGTAAATGTTCACTGGTAACTAGACAACTAGCAGTTATCTTAAAATACCCTGGTTGGATATGTATTAAATATTGTTCATATTTTGTTAAGGTAATAAATGAATGCAAGCACAAGTCTTTTTAAGGGTTTATTGATTTATAATTAATGTAATTGGTAAGTTTTTTTTAATTTTTTTGTACTGTGTAGTTTTAATAAATGTAGTTTAATAAATTGAAGTGCCTTTGTGCATAAACTGTATGCAGCAATTATATATACCACATGATCAACTTTTTATCTTTAAAATTTTGGCCGTGCAAAATACTAATGCTCTATCCTAAGCCTACTCATATATATTCACATATGCTGATATGCCTCTCCACAGCTGTGTCATATTCAGTTGCTCAGTCGGTATATGTAAATGTTTGATCCACCTATAGGTCATTAAGATTAACGAATCATAGGAATTTTGCTGGTTAAACAGTCTGATGTGCTTGTGACTCTAGGCTCACGTGTGGAAGGGTAATTCAGCTGCAGGGAACAAAGTGTTATATTAGTGGGGGTTGTTTTAATGGAACTGATAAAGTCAGTGACATGATTTAAATTAAACACACATGTCCTGTACTGGCCAGACAGGTGTTTCAGCTCCCCATTTTTATTGTAAAAAGATAATCTTTAATTCAATTTGATTCGTACTTTCAAACACCTGCAAAGATTGCACGTAGCAGACTTAGAGTAGCTAATCTTAAATGAAATCCTTGGGTCAATAAATCATTATCCCATATATAGAGGGTGTCTGGGGTTATTTTTCTATATCAGCTATATTCAGAGCCAGGTCATCTAAGGAGAAATAAAACACAAAAATGCTCATCCCTAGATCCTGGAATGAGCATCCAATGGCATCTATGTGAAAGTCATAATTGCAATGTGGCATGGTCTCTGTCAACATGAAACAAAAGTTGTCATAGTTGTATTCCATATTGCAATATACGAGTTAAACGATTTTGTAGAGTGGGACTTTGTCCAGTTGGAATGGATTGGATCATTATTGTTTGCTACTTGCTGAGAGAGTTGATATTGTCAGAATACACATGAATTCTCTGCATTAAAAAAATGATATGCACTGATAAATCATTTATAATAAAACGGCATTATTTAATAAATAACGACACTGAATTTTAATTTCACTGTGTGCATCCTCATATTAATGTTTTTGTGCTTGCGACAACACATTTCCATTGTTTCATGATAAAAAATGCGCGAGTGTGTGGGAATGAGTGTATAGACGTATATGTCGAATTAAATGCAAGAATTGGGATTGTACAGGTTGTTTTTCTTTAACAGAGCCAATGAAATATTAATAAATATATATGTATGTAAATAAATTTATTAATACAAAATGTACCAAATTACATACCCAATGTATATGCAAACAAAATAATGCCTTGATATTTAATGCCTAGACTTTGACTGAAATCCCAGAAAGCTGCCCTGCTTTGTGCCTGACAGGCCTCACCTGCCTTGCAGATACAGTACAAAGTAGACATAACAGACATGTTGCACCGCTTGCTTTTGAGTGGCAGCCTAAGACAAGCACTGTCTGCTTTAAGATACTCTTAACATTTTCTCCGTACCAATCCTTCAGCTGTTATAACATCATCTCTTTAGAAAGAACTTAACTGAGAGTCCAGCAGCTAGGAGCGCTAGCATAGCTGCCAGAGCCAGGCCACGACGCAGCACTAACGTACTCAATGGCAGCTGCACCCTCACAGTAGCAACTAGCGTTTCGGTGTCCTCATTGACTAGTTCATCCATATCTGTGGCATTATTCGCATCACAGCCCTCAACATGTCCACCGTCCCCACCTGTCAAGAAAATGACCCTTATTAGCATGCCTCATTAAATAAAATCAGACTTCTTGAGTTGTTAGTGTCACAACAAATATATTACCATCATATGTCCCTCTCGGCACTACACCAGCCCTGATCTGTGCCTGGAAATTGAAAAGTTCAACAGTAGATCAGTGAAAAGTTACCTTAAGTACTTAAGTGCACTGTAATCAACTTTTAATGGAAGGAAGTCTTATGTTCCTCACCTCTTCAGAGGCTTTCTTCCAGTTCAGTTTCAAAAGAAGGGCAATGAGGAACACTGACTGAAGGAAGACTGAAATTAACAGGCCAGTCCAGAGACCTTGAGATATAAAATAATATTAATGTAAATATAATTAGAAAATATATCAAATGCTATTTTTGATGTATATTTATACTTTTAATATAAATTACAAATTTTATATTTTTACTATATTTTACAACAGCGTTTTTACTGTTATTTACTATAATTAATGTTTTACTTCCACATGTTATTTAATAAATATAAAAAAAATTAAATCATAAACAGATTTTGAATTAAATGTATATTTAAATATAAATTCTAAATATTAAATACTATTTCTTACTCAAATTTGTGTATTATTATTGTTATTACACACTAAAATTATTAATAATAAGATTTAATTAATTACATACTACTACTACTACTAATAATAATAATTATTATTAAAATACATTGTATTCAATAATAATAAAATAAATAATACAATTTAATATGAAATTTAATAGAAATCTATATTTTTAATTTATTACATTGCATATATGCCTTACCAAAAATTCCCCATTTAGCAGCAAACATCAGGGATATTCCAATAGGAAAGCCAACAGCATAATATCCCACAAGGTTGCAGACTGCCCCAATCTTCTGCTTGCCCAGACCTTTTACTATATTGCCACTTGCTGCCTGATTGGTTTGAAGGAAGAAATAATAATTCATATTTTCTCCTCAGATGACCCTATGCAGTGTATTTTCAGATGTGTTTGAGTATAAGGGATAACATTCAATATAATTAAGGTTTAAACTCTACTTTCCTGATCACTGTGTTGGTGTTGTCAGTATTGCTATTAACACTAATGAGGGCTGTGAGTGCTCTAACACAACTCTGCTAATGACTTACCGCTGTGGCATCAAGAAGATGGAAAGGAGCGAATAAAACCATTACCGTGGCAACCCTCATTGTGATGTCTCTGTGAGAGGAAGGAAAGAAAACAGTTGTCCCAATATAAGTCTTGCTTTTATTAAAATGCCATTTTCAAAAGTGGTTTCAAATAATTGTATTTCTTTTTCAAAGCAGGTTAGTTTTATGTGAATTATAGATGCAGAATATATTATCTGACAAACTTTTTGTTTGTATGTGTACTAATGTTAATCTAAAATCTCTTTTTAAATATTTTGAAATGCCTTCAATACATGAAGTTCATATTTAAAGTACTACATGAACAAAGTTCATTCTGGAGTTGCCACTTAAGTACTAGAGATATTAGAGGAAACGTACAGAGATAATAATGAAAAACGTTAAGAAGCAAATGTTTTTGACTGAAGAAGAACTCTCACTTATCCTTTGTGAAGATATAAGCAATTACATTCTTTGAAGAACCAATGACAGTTGCTAAAACCACTGCAACACAGACTGAAAATAGAATACAATCAAATATTATCCACATTTCCATTAGAGTATTAGCATGGATTTGTGTAAGCAGAATCTTAAATCTTCGTTCTTTCTTGGTATTACCTGCACACATCACAGCGAGTTTGGCTGAGAGCTTGGCTTGAGGAACATCTCCTGCTCCCATGGCATTGCCGACCCTCACATTGCCAGCTACACTGAAGCCTATAGGAAACTGAACACAGGCCACTTGCTTTAAGTGTTCATGCAACCTTCAAATAAAACACTTTCACATTAAAAAATATATACCATATATGCAATATTTGCCAGTCCATACACGACTGACTGAGCTCCGAGCTCCACCTCGCTTATCAGACCTGCCATAAAAATAAAAAAGTCAGGAACAAGGTTCATTTTGAGTCAAATATGAATTAAAATGGATACAGGACTGCAATTAAATTTTGAATTTCAGATAGTAAAATTAAATTTAAAATGATATCAAAAATATGCAAAAATGCTGCTGCTGTATAAAGTCCATAAATCTGTGTTTTCACATGGCATTATTTAAAAAATAACACAAAAGTGCAATGATGCATTATAGCTAAAAAGCCTTCATTAAGGCCCACCCATAATTTTAAGGGCCTTGGAGAATTTTTTATTTTTTTTTTTTTTTTTTACAGTTTAAATCAATTCATATATAATTTTTTTTTGCTGTAAGAGTAGTTTTAAAAATACATTTTATACATAGTGCAGTCAAACGATTAATCACATCCAAAATGTTTTGTTTACATAATATATATGTGTGTAAACGGTATTTTTGTATTGTACATATATGTTTATATATAAATACAAAAGCACATGCATGCATATATTTAAGAAAAATATGTGATATTTATATATTAAATATATTTTTATACATAATATCAAATATAAGAATATATATATATATATATATATATATATATGTGTGTGTGTGTGTGTGTGTGTGTGTAAGCATGTACATTTATATATATATATATATATATAGATAGATATAGATATATATATATATATATATATATAGACTTACAAAAAGACTACATTTTTGCCTTTCATCACAATAGAACAAACCAGAACTGATGGGAAGTGAACGTCTGTATAGCTAAGGTGATATATGTTGACATGCTGGACTTACATTTACATATTTTAAAAGTATTTCATTTCTGTCATTTTTTACGTTAGGTTTAAACATACTATATCAGAATCCTTCATTTTCCAGAAATTTCTGATAAAAACATTAAAATCATAATTTGCTCAAACTGAATAGCTGTAGTGTTTATGTTTTACAAGCTAATGAATTCTCTCATTCCAATTCAACATCCTGGGGGTTGTGTTCTGTTTAACTCCAATGCAATACAAATGACTAGATTCTAGACATCCTCTGAAAATGTTGCGTAACAGTTTGACAAGTGTGCACTCTAACCTGACAGCAGTCCTCCAATCTCATAAGTCCACCACTCTGCACACATCATGAGCATACTTGGAATGGCCAGACGAATGAATGAGCCCCACTCCTGCAAACAGTCCATCGACCAACCTACACAGCAATAAAGAACGCTTTATAATGTATCTGCTAACAGGATAAGTTCCACTGATACACACAAACACACACACACAGAGGACATATAATAACAGATTTCTCAACAACTCACCAGGCCAAGTATCCTTATGAAGACCCTTGCATCGGATGTAGATAAACAATACGATTGCCAAGCTGTACTGTGAGATTGTATTAGCAGCTGCTGATCCACTGCAGATAAAATACATATAATATAATAAATAAACCTTTTTTTTGGTGTAGCTTAACATCAAATATTATGGAAACTCACGGAACACCCATGTCCAGCACAAAGAGGAAGATATAGTTGATTAAAGCATTTAGGAGATTTGCCACTACTCCAGTAATGACCAGGGGCCAAATAACTCCCTGTAATGAGAGATTTCATTAAGTTTTACATTCATGTTTTACAGAGCATTACGCTTTAATCTTTCTCATACCTGATTCTGTAGATATTTCGCTTCAATAATGAACACAAAAGCAGCCTGAGACAAAAATACCAATGTTATTTTTCTACACTTAAGAGCCTTAAAAACTTTAAATGATGTACCTGATCAGCAAAAATCATATTTTAGTAAGTAACAACAATTATACCAAAAAGAAGAGCCTTTAAGCATTTAGTACGTTGGAGACATGGCAAAATAAGAGCTACATACCGGAAGACCGGGCAAAAAAATGTTCACATAGAGCTGAGATACTCTGAAACAGAATAACAGTTATGTCTGAGGTTATGCTGTAGCCTGTTTCTTCTTTAATAACTAATTCCTGACATGAATATGTTCCATAAAGCTAATATCGAAGGAAGCATTATTGCATGGATTCTTGTTTTATTTCAGGGTCAGTATATCCCTATCTGTTAATTACAATCTCGAGTAGTGCTCACCTGGCAACCTCTGGGCTCTGCCCTACAAGCAGTAATATTGACTCTGTATTGATAAGAAAAGCACAGCACGGCAGACATGAGAGCAGCAGAATTATAATTGCTTTCTGAGTTATAACACCAACTAGATGCAAGTTACCAGCCCCAAAAGCCTGCAAAAGACAGTGTAACAGTGTAATAAAAACAACACACACAATCTGTTATATTAGTTATATGTGAATGAACAGGAAAACTCATTCTTACCTGAGAAATAAGTGTGTCACATGCTGAGGACAAGCCATAACCAATACCAATACCCATAACACTGATGGCCTGTCAGTGAAAGCACATTTAACTCTCATGAATCACTTATTTTAAAATGACGTTACACATATCAGCTAAAGAGGAAATAAATATATAAAACTCACAGCTGTGGCAAGAGTCACACCATCAAGCTCTACCTTTCCCAGGTGCCCACAGAAAACGGTGCTCACAAAAATGATTAAATAGTCAAAAAGATAGGACAAAAACTATGAGAAGAAAACACAGAGACACAGGAGTGACATGGTCAGTGAATAAAGGTTTAGCATTTAATTTCTGTGATGCTAGTCCAGTTAAAACTGTATAAATGTTTGTTTGTTTTTTCCACAGAAATAATAATAATAGGCTACTGCCCAGATACTAGGTACTGTACGTCTGCAAGATGTCTGTTAAGGATCTCTTGATCTGGAAAGCATCTGCTGTTTACAAACGTCTGGCAGACATCTTTCAGGTGTCAGTTTTTCATACATTGAAAATCTTAAAGATATCTTCTAGACGTCTATTTGACATCTACAACGAGATGTCCAATAGACGTATTGCAGATGAGCAAACGACCTAAATAATAGGTCTAGCAGATGTAAACGCAGACGCCAAACAGACGTCTCCTAGATGTTCGTGTGCTATATACTTTTGCTGTTTTTCACAGCAAATCGGTTTTATTTTATTAATCTTTTTATTTGGTCATTTCTAATTGGTTGCAATTCTAAGACTAGAGAACATACCAGTGTAAAATAGTAAAGTACAGTGAAATACAATAAAGAGTTTGGACCAGCAGGCGTCGCCAGCGTGTGAAACAGTGAATCATTTTGCTAAGCATTTGCTTGAACCGAAGTCTCTAATAATCTTGAACATCTTGATTAAGTGGTTCAGGTGTGTATTAGTGAAGTAAACTCTGAATTATGAATTGTCTGATTGATAGGTTCTCTGACATAACGTAAACAGGGCTCAAGTACAAATAACTTTACCGGTAAAAAAATAAAATACTAATAGAATAATCCTAACACTGTCCAGTTGAACGATTAAACCACATGTGTCAATTACAAGGCCTGCGGGCCAAATGCGTCCGCGACCAACACATTCTGGCAAACCCTTAATTTTTACATTTTGCCATATAAGCCTAATGAAAATGTTTTTTAAAAAAAAATACGTGAACGATACACTGTAATACCATTTATTACTTATATAGGCTACCATTATCTATAATAGCCTACTATTGAATATTTTGCTTAATCATTTTCCCCCTACAAATCCATGAGTTCATGAACCCATTAATTGTAGGGCACTGACAGTGGCATGCATCTTTTCATGTTCAATTTGCAATTTCAGAGGCATACACACACACACACACACACACACACACATATATATATCCGTTGCTACTTTTTTCACTTTGTCATTTTCTGAAAGTGCAATTGTTTTTAAATTAGACTACTCTTTTATCTTTGTCTACTGTTCTGTTATGCTCGTTCTTGTTTTCATAAAGTTAAAGCCTGCTGTTACACAAACGTGTATATATAAACGTTTTTCTTTAATAAACCAAAACAAACAAACAAACAATATGTCCGGCCCCTGACTTTATTCACCACCATCAGCATGGCCCTTACCAAGTCTGGATTTGACACCCCTGGATTAAACCATAAAGGTATATGCGATTTCGTTTTAAATAACTTAAACGACGACTCACGTACTCACCACAGGCAGAGCTAGAGACCATAAGTTTACAATTTCTCTTGTAAAGTGCACAGGTAAAAAACATCTCAAGCACCGTTCACATCTGGATGTGTTTTCTGGTTCGTTCATCCTGATTGGTTTGATATTTAAGATATGTCTGATGAAGTGAACCCTGCAACACGTGTCTTTAGAAAGCTGTTCTTTTCTTTGTAGTTCTGAGTATAAAGTTCGTCAGTTTACTTCTTTTGGTGGTCATAATAAATGAGTCACGCAGTTCAAGTCCAGTCCACAGCTGACGTCGGGTGGGTGGATCGATCATGAAATATTAATGCTTCGGATACTGTTATATGTCACGTTAGACAGGCAAAAGTATCGATCCTCATAATATCGATACAATGCGAGTTTCTTGAACTAACGTTAGTGGTTTTTTTTTAGTTGTTTATCGCCTAGACCGATCCGTGTCGTAAGGTTGGAAGTGAAAGAAAACGGGATTGTTTGATAGGAACCACTTCTCCTGCTCATTTCAACACGCGCAGAAATACTGAAACACACAAGACATAGTCATGCGCTCCATCAGAAAAGTTCGAGGTAGACCTCGCTTCGCGTGCACAAATGTGCACCCCAGAGTAAATAAATGCATTATTATAATAGCACATGTGTCCCTCAGACATTACTAAGTTTGCAAAGAAAGCGACCAGAGACAGTCCTTGAATAATTTGTTTGCTGTGTCTTTTAATATCCAGTAAGTATTAAATCCCACGAAATCTTAAACACCGTCCTTATAATGGCGAAAATGATATGTCTGATCTGTTGCTACGCTCCAAACACTGCTCATGGACGCCACCACTGCTGCTGCAATTCCTAATGTCGCCGACTGGTGGCGTTATGTGTTCAGAAATTTTAAGGCCCGGTTTCATAGATGGGGCCAGGGTTACTCCATAGTTCAATTAAGTTATTTTTTTAAAAACATGCCATAGAAAAAAGCATTACTAGTTTGCATCTTAAGACAAAGCAAAGGCACTGATGTGTTTGAAGATCAGTGCCTGTTTCTTTCCATTTAAACAGCTCAGATGTAGATTTTTTGTCTAGGACTAGGTTTAAAGCTTGTCTGTGAAACTGGGGGTAAGAGTCTGAATACATAGATTTTTTTATTCTAGTAAAGATCTTAGGGTTGATTTTTATATGTTCTATATAAGCATGACTCTCGACAAGTCTGCATATCGATATTGATTACAAAAAAAAGGATATTGGGCATTTCCACTACTGCTCTTGTATACACAGTATATATTTGTGTGTGTGTGTGTTTGATCAAAACAATGGATGATGTCGGAATGGAACTGTTGAACTGTTAAACAGATAATAATGATAATATGTAAAGATTATTATAGTTTTATTATGCTTTATTACTTTATTATAGTCATTTAATCTGTAAAACAATTATGAAACAACAATTCATTAAAAGAATAATCAAAAATAAGGTTTTAAGACAGCTAACAATAGCAACACACACACAAGGCACTACAGGCTAAATGTAAAGGCCTATTTATCATTTTATCCAGCATTCTTTCCAGAAAGTAAAGAGTTAACGGTAATCACTTAGTTCAGCAAACGGTCTTACACGAGAATAACTTCCAAGCAAAAATGATTTTTTTTTTTTGGGGCTCTCATATGTACACAGCCAAATTGGAGGCTGAGGTATATGCGCTTTTGGTTCAGATGGATAATGAGTGGGTGTTGAAGTTGCCGAAAAGCAGAAAAAGGCACTGTAATTATATCTGTTCCTTCCCTCAAAGATCTAAGATCATAGTGATCACAGTGTCACTGCACACCCAACCGCTTGTTAGCTGCTTGCTTGTTAGGCCTATAACAATTTAATTTCTTAAATAGAAAACAGACATTCTGCGGTGAATGGCAGACCTTTTTGAGGACCTTTTTTCTGTAATTCAATTTCATCGCTTTGTTTCATACCAATGACTTTAATTTGTGTGTGACTGTGTATTTTTAAGAAGGATTTCTTTGTTTGGCACACTTTCCTCTCACTGCTGCCCATTTGCCATCATGCATGTGATCTAAACCTAACCAAAATTGCAACATTCCTCTATAGTTATTGCAACAATTGCAAGAAATTATCATGAGGTTTGAACCTGGTCATACCTCACCAATTGAGGATTACTATGCACTATGAGGTTGCTGTGTGGCTGCTGGCTGGAGACTATAAACACATGGTTGTGAAGTCTAGTCTTTTGTCTCCACAAGACTGTGAACTATCATTAATCCAGTGCTTCTGACCTCGGCAGGTTTATGAAATCATCAGGTGGATTTGCAGTGGTGCAGCACTGTCTCCCCTTAGGATTTAGTTCTACCTAAGAGATCTTCTTTGAGAGTCACAGTCAAAACCGGCCTAACATTGACTTTTAAAGTCTCCACAGAGAGCTTACTGATTTTACCGCTTTCTGCCCTTTCTGTGTGGAACCCCCTGCTTTCTTTTGACATTAATTGTAAGCGTACATTATGCTTGAGTCCAGAGCTTTCCCACACTTTCTTTTCAAAGAAAGAAGACCCCAGCTAATAAATTGTAGTACCCAGAACATTTTGGTTATAAAATAAAACCGTAAAAATGTTCTCTTTAGGTTGTCAGAAAACAAAACATCCTGTATTGTTCTGACAAATTTAGATTTTGGTTACAAAAACCTACAGAAAACCTTCTTTTTGTTCTGGAAAACTGCTTTTATTGTGCTTCAGGCAAGTTGAAACAAAGGATTTGACTTTGCACTTTTGGGAAAATCCGTTAGCTTCGTTTTTATATTACAGGCTGGCATTTTATTTTTAAGTGACAAAAGCCTTTTTCTGCATCTGCTCGCACGAGAGACAGTCAGCTAAGCTATTTTATGGAACTCAGTGTTTATAGTACACTGTCATTGCTTCTGTGCCATGTTGTTTCCCCAAATAGTTTTTGCTTCACATTTAATTTGTACTGACGGAATGACTTTGAACATAATGAAACTTCTTGAACTTGATGAAAGTTGTAGTTTTAGTGTACTTGGTGTACAAAGTTTAAGTTGCATAATTATAGTATTTTAAAACAGCAGTTTTTCTACATCTACATATTCCGGTATGATATAATTTATTGATGCTAAATTTAACATTAGGCCTCTGAGATGTTATGAAAAGTATATTGTGTATATATAAACAATGCAGGATTAAATTCATAATGATAAGCATAATTCAGGGAAAGATTTATACAGTTTTATTCAGTTTTATCTCTTCAACATAACAGAACAGCAGCTTCAGGACATATTCCACTCACATGCCCTATATAAGTGCTTTATTATTAATGAACAGAATTGTTTGTTGTTATAATTTCTCCAAAATTGCATAAGAACGTTTCAGCAAGCATTGTAGTATTCAGTCAAATAAAATGAGATACAGTGTATCAATGAACTCGCACATCGCCCTGGTGATGTGCATTAAGACTCTGAAAGACCATCCCATGTCATACACTTTCCAATTGTGCAGTATTTTCATTTTAGAAATATTCAAGTCATTTTTATGCTGAAGATACAGACTGGAATTATAAGAACATACATAGATGTACACATTGTATTATAGTTGCATATTTGAACTCTGTTTAGAGAGATTACAATAGTATAATGGCCCAAAACAAAACACACTTATAAAACAAAAGAAAATCAAAAATTGTAACATTTTAAAATTGCACTCCTCCAGTGATTTAATAATGCACTTTTCATGTTTGTTGCATATAACACTATAAATTGTATATATACACAATGAATATATATAATATAATTTATACATGTTCAAATGTTTCAGCATATCTGTTATGAACTAATGTTATTTCATGTGTTAAAGCCATGAGGTATTTGCAGAATTTATTCTAGAAAATTGCCTGTGATGCGTCTTAATGCCCTGAGATTTAAATCAGTTGTTGATGAGGCTTTCACATCTCAGTCAGGTTTGTCCCAGAGAAATAAAAAATTATTCATCATAATTAGAATGGACATCCACAATAGTGTTTTTTTTTTTCCTTCTGGGTCATCATTTAGTTGAGAAAGGGATGGTTCAATTAGTTCAATTAGTCTTATCAGATTATGGGGTTATTTTTGTGTCTTTATTATTCAAACAAAACTACTGTGTTTGAGAGTAAAACTAATTATTTTGTAATTAAAAAATAAAAGTTTGCAAAAAAAAGTCTTCTTAAATCTCAAAAATAAAGAAATTGATAACAAAAGTATTTGCAGTGCATGTACTTTTCTTTACAATCTTTAGTTTTTTTCTTTGCGCACTTCAAATACTTTTCATCGCGAAACCACAAGTTTTGCTCCCCTTTCTGCTTTCTTTTTTTGCGAGTCTAAAATTTTTGTTTGCGAGTTAAAAAGTTTTGCTTGCGAGTAAGCTATATCTCAGTTGGCGGTCTCTACCTACCAGAATGAAAGGCCTTTTTCTATTGGTCACTCTCGATTGAAGTGACCACGCCCACTAAGTTTTGTTGCCACTGCCGCCGCTAGGCGCCAGTCTGACTGAGGAGCGAGCGAGGTTCAGCCCTTTACTGGGTAAGATAAACAATTTAACGTCTTAAACTCAGTGACAAGTGAATTTATGTAGTCTCTCTTCTCATGCTCACATATTTAAATACGTAACGTTAGCTAAGCCCGCCTGTAGTTCGGTGATACCGTTGAATAGAGGGGCACGAGATGACTCGGATGACGATTGTAATCAAGGTAAAGACCATTATGAGATGCAAGACTCGTACAGTAGCGGTATTAACATTACGTGACATGCCATTTGACACGCGGAAGGTGCGGGAGCAGTGACACTTTCAGCAGTGACACAGTCCATCGGCATCTCACAGAAAACCGTAAGTGTCACTGGCACTGAGAAGTGGCATGCGCCAGTGGCTTCCGTGCGTCAGATGCCATGTCGCTTAATGTTAATACTGCCTCTCACTCACTATCCATCATACTTCTGCTTGAACACAGTTCAGTAAATTCACCTAGTTGTATAACTTACAGCGAGTGTTTAATAATGGATGTTCTGGTGTTTTTAGGAAGTTTGTCAGGATCAGTGGTGTTTATGTATATATGGCCTCAGACTCTCCTGTTAGGGCCTTGTGATTTTCGCGATGCGGTAAACAAGGACAGAATCACGGAATCTAGTCATAAAAACTGAATTTACTGGAAAACGCATTATGAATTATGAATTACATTTTAAATATGAATCCTCTGTTAATGAATGGCGCGGTTTTGTTTACTACGCGCTTGATGCTTCCGGTGACTTTACTGTCTGTCGTTTCACTAAATTATGCCTTTTTTTATTTTTGCCTTCATATCATTATTTTGCCTTGCATTCATTTAAAAACATTTGAATGTTTTGCCCACTTGTACGAATGTTAAGTATTGCTGGCAATGGTCAGACAACAATCTGTTATGGGTTCCTCAGTGTAAAAGGGAATGTGAGATGATAAATCTAGACGGTCACAATCCCACACACTAACAGTTAGATAACACACAGTGTGGTTTGACATGTGCTGTAGACAGCAGTGGTCAAATTGAATAACTACTTTAAATTTCTCCCTTTCTGATATAAGCAGATGCCTGTGAGTTTGCCTTGTCACCCAGGATTCTCCCACTGCTCCATCTTCTGGTTGTGTGTCTTCAGAAGAAATACAGACGAAATTAGAATGAAAGGTTTAGTTAACCCAAACACAATGAAAGATATTTTGATTGAATCCAAGAGGTCTCTGACTCTCCACAGACAACAAGGGTCCTACCACACTGAAGGCCCAGAAAAGCATGATTAACCAAGTAGTCCATGGACCCAAACGCTAATCTAAAAATAAAATATATGTAACCGACGATTACCTACACCTGACTTCACTGGAGCTATAACGTTACTCTATAAACTCTATAAATATTGGCCTAACGCTTTACTATTAGGGTCTCTGGTAACTAACGTCAGCTATACAAGCTAATCAAATCTATTCAACGGTATCGCCGAACTATAGGCGGGCTTAGCTAACATTACGTATTTAAATATGTGAGCATGAGAAGAGAGACTACATAAGTTCACTTGTCACTGAGTTTAAGACGTTAACTTGGTTTTCTTACCCAGTAAACGATCTGTTGTTGCTGTTGTTCGCCATGGCTGTACCTCGCTCGCTCCTCAGTCAGACTGGCGCCTGGCGGCGGCAAAACGTAGTAGGCATGGTCACTTCAATCGAGAGTGACCAGTAGAAAAAGGCCTTTCATCCTGGTAGGTAGAGACCGCCCACTGAGATACAGCTTACTCGCAAGCAAAACTTTTTAACTGCAAAAAAAAAATTTAGACTCGCAAAAAAAGAAAGGAGAGCAAAACTTGTGGTTTCATGATGAAAGTGCGCAAAGAAAAATAAAGATTGTAAAGAAAGGTATGCACTGCAAATACTTATCAATTTCTTTATTTTTTAGATTTAAGAAGACTTTTATTGCAAACTTTTATTTTTTAATTACAAAATAATTCGTTTTACTCTCAAACACAGTATTTTTGTTTGAATAATAAAGACACAAAAATAACCCCATACTGTATGAGCCTACTTCACGATTGGTCCCTCTCTCCGATTCACTCTCCAGTCCAGTGGGTGGCGCTAAAATACACACGTTTGTTTGTCAAACACCATTAAACCTCAGAGGAAGAAGTTTAGTTTCACCGTGTTCGTTGTTTTATTGTGGTAATACTGTTTTAATACAAGCTGTTAGAAATGTTGTTATTGTAAATTAAAAATGTATGTATATGTTTTTAATCGGGTCTGTAAATACCTATAATATTCTCGTCCTCATAGTGACTACGTTTTGAAGGAAGCAGGAATATTATCATCTGAACTGAGATCTGCTGCTGTGAAGATGATGTTTGTTAAAGAGGAGGAGAACACGAATGAACCAGAAACACGGAGAATAAAACAAGAGGAACCAGAAACATGGAGTATAAAGCAGGAGGAACAAGGTGGTTGTTTTTTACTAGTTATTGATCTTTAAAGATATATTTAAGTAACTGTTATCTATATTAATGTCAATAAAATCTAGATTAAAAAAAGTGTTACTCATAGGTTCAAAATTGATTTTTGTTTTTATTTGTTTTGAATTTACAGGCCCGGTTTCACAAACGGACTAGGCCTTCATTAAATTAAGATATTTAAGCAACTTTTACAGAACTGCCTAATAAGAAAATATTACAGGTGTGCATCTTAACACAGAACAATGACACTGACATGTTTTAAGATATGTCACCTGAGACAGCTCAAACTTGCAATTTAGTCTGGGACTAGCTTAAGCCTTGTCTGTGAAACTGGGGGGAAGCTTAAATTTGAAGACTTAAATTTGGTCTCATTTTAAAGAATGCCCACACAAGATTATCGTTCAAGTTTATTTATTTTATTTTTTTATATAAGGCTTGTAAATACAAATTGCTTAAATGTCATAATTGAACTATGGTCTAATCCTGTATTTTATATAAAATATGTATTTTATGTTACTATAAACCCAAATCAAAGCCATAAATCTAAACTACTTGTTGCTAATTCGAGGTTGAAAAAAATTAGCTTTCAGTAAGATTTTGTTTAGGCGCAGTTTGACGTTCTCTGGGGATCAGTTTTCTTTATTTATTTTTTTCTTGGACCGATGACTTCTACAGTTTTTGATGTTCTACGTGGTTATCACAGCAGCGATAGAAATTAATCAAGTTCAAAGTGATTTTTACCCTTTATGGACATTTTGACCTTTATAAAGCCCCATTGTATTTACATAGTTTAATGCAAGACATGAATGCATTTATTCTGCAGTTAAAAATGCATAAATGTTATGATATTTTAATCCTACTTTGAATATTTGAAATTATTTAAAACTACAGGTCCTTTTCAAAAAAATAGCATATTGTGATAAAGTTCATTATTTTCTGTAATGTACTGATAAACATTAGACTTTCATATATTTTAGAT
>JAUCMU010000027.1:11219734-11233582 GCA_032275025.1 Enteromius treurensis | reverse complement strand
TTATTTTCTCGAAAAAACAATGAAACTGACTCAAGATACTTATCCACATGATAAAGGAGGTGTTGAATATTCTAAAAGTATCAATAACTCATTTTCGACTAAAATCAAAGTTACGGCCTTTTGCCTTTGCACGGCAGAACAGTATTGTATAGTTTCCATGTATTTACGTCAAAATCTTTTGTCTCAAAAGTCGTCAAAAACTTTGATCATGCAGCTCATGTGAAACTGCGTAATGTCAATAGCTGTTTGGACCCAAGGGTTTAGTTGCCTTGATCGTCTCTGGAGCTAGAAGGTTCCCTGCAGCTGTGTGTATGTCAGCGCAAGCTTTGCTGTTGTGCGTCAAATGTGATGTGTGTGAATCTGGGAGAGATCTCTGGAGACCTCCGGGTCATGTGATTCTTCCTGGTGCTGATCTGCCTCTCCCTGCATCTCTATCTCCTTTAAGGTCTTGTTCCCACAGTACACTCCTTTCTTGCTTCAGGACATAGAGCAATGTGAGCAGCTGCCATGGATCCATCTGATATCAGAAGACATCCGATTATTTTCCTTCTTCTGTGTCCCAACTTCCATGTTTTTTCTTTTTTATTTGGAGAAAGTTGTTTTTTATTTTATTTTTTTTCAGTGGGTTCTCTATTTTGGACAATCCTTTATGTCATATTTAGGGAACCGCTCACATACTTACACACCTGGTTCTTGTCCCCCTGTGAACCGCACAGAGAGGAGAGCCCACCTACCTTGAAGTCAGCTCTACTCGTTTAGACCCTAAACTCAGGCCTGGCTGGTGCGTTTGCTCAATTTCTTCCCACATCTCTTCCAACCCACATCTGGCAGAGTTTAGGTGTGACAAGGTCCGTTGAGCTTTCAGCTTATCGAATTCTATGGCCTCCTTCTGCACTTAAGGTCTCTATTTTGTGAGAGTATGTGTGTAATTGAGAAAAAGTGAAGTTAAAAGGGAAAATGTGTAGTCTGTAAAGATAATTACCATCCCAAACACATTTCAGATGTGTTGGTCATGGATCACCAATTAGCTGTTTTTCTTCCATTCCACAATCTAATATATCAGATTGCTTTGTATGTTTTTCAGTATGGAAAAGTGATTGTGTGCATAGCGCATCTTGTACCCTGAGATGTACTGACAACAAACAAACACAAAGGCAGTGTTGTCTCCATGCATTCAGCCTATCTACCCCATTCTGGGAAGTGGGCCATGCTTGGCAGAAACCACAGAAATAGAGACAAAGAAAACCTAAAACACTGCAACAATACTTGTTGTAAGAAACCCACCTGCTCATTTTATTATCACTACACGCTCCTCTACTGTTTGTGCTGAAAGTGGTCCCAAAACGGTAAACTGACCCTTCACTAAGACTGACCAATTCTGGCTTAGCAACTGTGGACATCTGCCATTTTGTAAGAAAAGCTTTTGCTCTTACTTCATTGTTCTAAATGATATTATCTAGGAATACCTATAGAGGGTCATTGGAAAACTCTACATCTTTGCTAAACTCTGAAAACATATCTTTACAGTTCACTGAAGAAATGAACAATAAAGACAGTAAACCAACTACTTTTTTTCTTGTTCACAAATCATGATTACAAAGCATTTTATCAGTTACTTATGACTTTTTTCCGGGTGGTTCCTTGCACAGTACTATGTTATAGCCTCATAACACTTTTACCATAGGGCCTCGTTTATAATAATACGTTTTGATGTTTGCATCACATCGCCTCTGGCTGGCTTAGTTGGGGACACCTGATTTCTAGTGATTATTTTTGTCTTGACTACAAGACAAAGATCTTTGTCAGAGAACGTCTCTGTAAATTTGATAAATAAATAGTTTAATCTCATAATTATACATTACCATCACTCTATTCTCCTGTTTGATAATGTTCAGTGTTTTACTACAATCTAAGCGCTATATAAATAAAAGTGTTTGATTGATTGATTGATAACCAGTGACATGCAGTTTGTATGATTTTTCTAATGTAGTAAAATTGCTCGGTAGCACACCTAGTACAGCATTGCAATCTGAAGAACTCTGGTATGAGTCTTGTAAAACATGAATTACACAATTTTATACAAATTTGTTAACACTATTGATTAATTTATTTCTATCAATTATGCTATTTTCAAATGTAGTCCCTTTTGGAACAAGATACTGAAATTGAACACTCATTTACTTCCACTCACTGGACATTTAACATTAAAGTGTTGCAAAATAATAATAATAAAAAACAAACTTGCCACATGAACTTTTTTCCAGTGGGTCTAGGTTAAAGAATACACAAATATGTAAGCTTTATATTTTAAAGAAACCTTTGCAATGTCACAATTCTTTCTTGCCCTCGGAATAATATCAATAGATTTTTGTCTGTCATGCTGTTCACAGAAATGTCCCTATTTATCTTATGTCCTATGGAATATTCCAAAAAGCCTAATTATATCATTGTCTATGTCCCTTTATTTTTCTTGCATCTCTACCCTATCCCTCTTGCTCATCTTTGAAGGTGGACATTCTGACTGGCCATTTGACTGAAATCAGAGATGCTCATGTCAGTGCTCACACTGACCTCAGAACAGCTCCAGAAAGCACACACAAAGGGGATTTACAAAGACAGGAACTCTCACTTAGTAGGTATTAAGCTGTCCCACATAAAGAAGTTAATGGTGAGGCAGCTGGTGCCATAACATTAGCCTCCATTGAGCTCAAAAGACAACATAAGATAAGCGGTAGATTAGCTCTCACCCACACACAGGCAGTCTGTACCAGTTACCACACATGCCCTCTGTGCTTAACTAAACACTTAGAGCCCAAGATAAATAGAGAGCATGGGAAAAGTGCTGAGCTTTTATGGACATACCAAGCTAAGATGTTGTAGTGGCTAGCATTTTTGGGTTTTAAGGGTGAATTTAAAAAGCTAATTCTTATCCTGTCCACTTTTGCCCTTCTCACCCCAAATTATATACCAAATGGTATATAAAATGATTATGTTTTTACATAGTTGGGAATCATTTTTATACATCTTTATTTAAAAAGTTTGTTAAAAAATAAATTGGAAATAAATGCATATTTCCCATGCATATAGGAAAATGCATTTATTATTATGCCATGCATTTGTTTTTTTGTTTTTTAAGGAAATGGAGTCCTGATCTGCACAAATAAGGACATAGCATTACTAATGAATGATATAAGATTTAGTATTGTTTTACATTTTAAGAGCATTTTTTATTTTTTTTAATGCTTTAAACAATGTAAAGACACCTTTTCTTCTCTTAAGAGGTTCAAGACTTTTTTTACTAGCTGATATATAAAGTTAACAACTACTCACAAAAAATGTATGTTACGAAATAAACAGTATATTAAGAAATTAAAAGTACTGTGTATATTGAATATGTTGAAATTGACACAATTGTACACATTTTACAAAGATATATATATATATATATATATATATATATATATATATATTAGCCTACATAAAAACTTTCTTCACTTTCTTCTCAAAATAATTGGTTCTGAACCAATTTCAAACTTTTAAAGTCACATGATTTCAGCAAACAATAAATAATTTTTACCTGATTTCAGATCAGACACATTTGTATAGAGTTACACTGTGTGACTGATTTGTAAAAGTTGTTTATGCATATGCAAGTTAATGCAAATTTCATTGTTGTTACACCATTCTGAGTAGTAGATGTCTATGGGGTTGGTTTTGTGTCTTTATTATTCAAATTAAAATACTGTGTTTGAGAGTAAAACAAATTATTTTGTAATTAAAAAATAAAAGTTTGCAAAAAAAGTCTTCTTAAATCTCAAAAATAAAGAAATTGACAACAAAAGTATTTGCTTTTTGTACTTTTTTTTACAATCTTTATTTTTCTTTGCGCACTTCAAATACGTTTCATCGGGAAACCACAAGTTTTGCTCTCCTTTCTGCTTTCTTTTTTTGCGAGTCTAAAATTTTTGTTTGCGAGTTAAATAGTTTTGCTTGCGAGTAAGCCGTATCTCAGTGGGCGGTCTCTACCTTCCAGAATGAAAGGACTTTTTCTATTGGTCACTCTCGATTGAAGTCACCACGCCCACTATGTTTTGTAGCCACTGCCGCCGCCAGGCGCCAGTCTGACTGAGGAGCGAGCGAGGTTCAACCATGGCGACAAACAGCAACAACAGGTCCTTTACTGTGTAAGATAACCAATTAAACGTCTTAAACTCAGTGACAAGTGAACTTATGTAGTCTCTCTTCTCATGCTCACATATTTAAATACGCAACGTTAGCTATGCCTGCCTGAAGTTCGGCGATACCGTTGAATAGAGGGGCGCGAGATGACGATTGTAATAAAGGTAAAGACCATGACATGCAAGACTTGTACAGTAGCGGTATTAACATTAAGGGACATGGCATCTGACGCACGGAAGCCACTGGCGTATACCACTGCTCAGTGCCAGTGACACTTGACGTTATGCCATGTCATTTAATGTTAATACCGCTACTGTAAATGTCTTGCATGTCGTAATGGTCTTTACCTTGATTACAATCGTCATCTCGTGCCCCTCTATTCAACAGTATCGCCGAACTACAGGCGGGCATAGCTAACGTTACGTATTTAAATATGTGAGCATGAGAAGAGAGACTACATAAGTTGACTTGTCACTGAGTTTAAAACTTTAACTTGGTTTTCTTACCCAGTAAAAGACCTGTTGTTGCTGTTGTTCGCTATGGTTGAACCTCGCTCAAATGATTGAAACATCCGACCAGCATAATTATTTGATAAAATTGTGTTATAAAATGAGATGACCATGTACACTAGTGTTCAAAAGTTTGGGGTTTGTAAGATTCATCCTTTTCTATTCATTAAAGAATCTCAACAAACATGGCTTCCACAGACATATTAAGCAGCACGGTAAAGTTCGTTTTAACATCGATAATAATAAGAAATCAGCATATTAGAATGATTTCTGAAGGATCATGTGACACTGAAGACTGGAGTAATGGCTGCTAAAAAAAATTCAGCTTTGTCATCACAAGAATAAATTAAATTTTAATATATATTAAAACAGAAAAATTGTTTTTTTAAATTGCAAAAATATTTCACAATGTTATCGTTTTTAAAGCATTTTTAATGAGCATAAGAGATTTCAAAAATATTACAAAATCGTACCAGCCCCAAACATTTGAACATACTGAAATGTAGTATATCCTTTTGCTTAGTTGCTGTAGGTCTTTAAATGAAAGTTGTTATGAATGTGCAAAAAAGTCCTGCGAGACATGTATGGCAGATTTCATATTCTCTCTGCTGCAGCTTTGATCCATTTATGAGAATGATGCGATTCTATGAAGAAAATTGTGAAGACCAACTTGCTGGTTTTCATTTGGCCTTGTACTGTCTGTCATATTACCGTTTGGTTGGCCCATGCAGGGAAAGAGTCTAGGTTGAACATGGCCTTGCCCCAGGTGTTGATGGATAAGGTGATGCAGAAAATCCCTATGATATTCATCATTATGCCTGTTTTTGCCTGGGAAAAAAACAAAATGTTAAATACCACTGAGTGAGTTTATTGGTCATTGGAGCAGCTGGGAAGGTACATCTCTTAGAAGTGGTCAAATGACTTGCGGTCTGTCTATATATGGGGCCACATTTGTTTTAACAATGCTACGTCACTGACATGGCTACTTATAAATGATTGACGTCCAGCAGCTGATCTTGTAAACTGGTTCATCTGTATTATGATGAGTTTTTAAACACACTTTGAATACGGAAATAGGTTGAAATTGCCACTAGGGCTGGGAAATCCAGAAGGGGTTTTTTTCTGTCTGGAATAAAATGGGTTGCCAGATTGTGGAACTCACCATGTCTGAAACCTTGAGGTATCCATAGGAAAAGACTATAGCGTTTGGTGGAGTTGCCACAGGCAGCATGAATGCAAAGGACGCACTGAGTGTGCATGGCACCATGATGTAAAGAGGGTTGATTCCAACCGATTGAGACTGCGAAACAGAAACAGAAATGTCTAATTTACTTATAAAGCAGAAAACAGGATTTCATTTGGACAGCGCTGACTCATATGTCTCTGATCTTAGTGTGTGTTTTCTAAGCTCCTCACAAAGTGTCTGTAATTGGGCTGGAAGTCTTACAGATTAAAACAAACTGTGAGTCATGTCTGCACCGAGGCCGACGTTTCAGTGAAGCTTTGCACAGCTGGCGAGCAATACAACTTCACAACAGATGCTATTTCAAGCATGATTATCATATTTCATTAGTATTTTTTTATCTCGTCTTCTGAGGATCTATTACTTGGTGGATCTTAGAATTTCACTGTTTGTATATACCAGTCTTACCATAGAAGCAAGGACAGGAAGAAATAAGGTGGCTGTGGCAACGTTGCTGGTACACTCAGTGAAAATGGCAATCAAGAGGCACAGGATGATAACAATGGCCCAGGGAGGGATACTATGAAGGGGAGTCAACTGGTTTCCCATCCATTTAGATAGACCCGACTCCTGAGATACAAAAGAAATATATCAGATGTATGAGTCAGATACTGTATAGTTCACAGATGCAGTAGATAAAGAAAATGATGGTAGTTGTTCACCATTTTCATCATAAAAATTATTGCAGCCAATTCATCAGTATCAATTTTTTTTAGGATTCCATTGGTTCATTTTAATCACAATCCAAACAAACATGCTCCATATTGCTTGAACAGTTTTTGGTGTAAATTAGATTGTATAGTTATTTAATTTATAGCAAAAGCAGAATGGTCGGACCTTTGTGAGATGCTACATAAAACATCTGAACAAAACAAAAATAGCAGGTGGTTATACAGAGAGAAGATGATAAGAAAGTACCATCTAAACTTTTCTGAAGACAATCGGTTGCCCTCGGAGATACATTCATACACTCAGAAATTAAGGTACAAAAGCATTTACTGGGGCATTTACGGTTTCCCGTTTAAACTGGTATATCCCCGGGACTAGTAGGCTATGAGATGTTTTGGATATGTGAAGCAAAGCACATAGTTTGAAATGTGTGGTATTTCAATAGAAATTCATGTGTGATAGAAAACATTTCCCTATGCCCATTTTGCATTATTGACAAACAGAAAGCTGCTTGGGAAGTGATGTCTGTGCAGGCCTTGCTGTGTGTAAAAGACAATACAGCCAATTTATAAGCATATCATCACTATTGTAAATGTAGTGTTATATAGACACACTGTTTTTAATGTATTATAATTTTATTTATCTTGTAATTACAGCATGCTTGAATAAATATTTTTCCAAAAATGTCTGAAAATTTTGCAAGTGCTCCCACCTCGCTACCTTTGGCCAGGGCAAATCCTCCACCTAGGAGCAAAACTATGTTCCAGGGTAACTTCTTTTGAGCTACTTTCCAGGAGAGCAGGGCTGGATTGGGTGCAGAAGAGAGTTGAGGCTCTGTAAAAGAATATTTATGTATAGTACAGTGAGTCAAAGCAAACCTTTTTGAGTCTTTTGTGCAGACCTTTTCATTGGGTAAAATTCTTCTTACCTGTTTCAGAGCCAGTTGATGACCAGAAGCAAAGGCGGGGTGGTTTTGAAGGCAGAATGAAGAGCAACAGGGCAATGAAGACTGCAACTGTAGCATCTGTCACATATCTAAATGTATAGAATATTAGACAGCAAAAAGTCATATTGTTAATATTTTTGTGATAGTATTTTTGCATATATATTTTTCTTACATTTTTATTGTTTATTTTGAGTGTAGTGTAGCAATTTTGCAATAAATTAATAGATCCAAGGTATATTGTAAATCATACTCTGCTTCAGTGTTAAAGGTGTGTGTTGCCCAGCCTGTTACAAATCCAGGATCTCGAGTAAACCACAGTGCTACCAGCAAGCTGAAGAGAGCCAGAACGCTGAGCTCGCCAAAACACATGGGCCCCAGCTGAAGATGTTGCTCTCTGATCAAATTATAGGCGGCTATTTCCTTCTCTGACTTTACCGCTCCACATCCCCATGTCTTCCTAATGCTGGAGACATGAATAAAGCACTTCATTAAAGGAGTGGAAAAAGAAAATGTTAAGTGTAACAAATCAGTTTTCTATCATACTTGAATCCCATGAATATGAACTGAAGATAGAGCCAAGCTATCGTGAGCATGATGATCATGTTGGGGAAGGCAAACCCAAACCATGAGGCAAAGTTGATGACATCACCATTGTCAGGAAATAATCTGAGGGAAATAAATGAAAGGGTTCAGTTTCTTGAAACAAAATGGTAGAAGTGAAGTGTTTATTCTGTACTTACTGGTTCATCTGACCCTTCAGTACTAGGTTAGGTCCAGTGCCTGTGAGTGTGGCTGTTCCCCCGACGCTGGCCGCATAACACACACACAGAGTCATTCCTTTAGCCAGTTTCTCTGCTGATTCCTTTTGTTTGGCCTCTGGTGAGACGTCCAGCATGCGTAGCACCACTAAGAAATAGGGGATGTACTGAGCGATAGTTCTTCCAAAAATGACAATTGTGTCTTGGAATTAAAACTACTTTACTTTTAAAAAATGTTGGGTTGGTGAGATAGTGAGGGGGAAAAAAAGCCCCAGGAGGATCAAAGTTTGTGGCCAGTTAGTTATTTGGATGTTTTTAAAAGAAGTCACCAATAGGTCACCTTGCTCACCAAGGCTGAAAAAACACAATTTTCAAAAAGTAAAGTTGTAATATATTATCACAATTAAACGTGGGACTTATTCTTGTGATAGCAAACCCAAAAAATTATGTATTTTTCTTTGATTTGGTGCTCAAGAATCATTTCTTCTTTTAATGTTGAAAATGTTATTAGTGCTTTTAGTGGATGCCATGATGCATTTTCTGTTGTTGTTTTCAGAATTCTTTAATAAATAAAATGAAAAACAGACAACAATAAAACAAAAGGAAAAAAAAACAACCTTTATTTAATTTTGGAATTGTGAGATGGTAACTCAGAATTCAGAAAAGTCAGAATTCCCAGATAGAGAAACTAGGAACTCGAAATTCTGTGTTTATATCTCATAAATCTGACTTTCATTCTCTTTGAATTGCTAGAAACAAATTCAAAAAAAATTAGACGCATGTAAAAATGATTTTACAATTAATCACAATTAATTTGTGGTGGAAACTGGCTTCCATATTTTAATGCTTCCCTTCTGAATACATTTACTCTTCTTTCTTTCTTTATTTCTTTCTTTCTTTTTTTTTTACTTTCCCAAATCAATCTTTTGAACAGTAGTGGACTATATGCACTGCTAAAATACATCTTATTGCATGGACCTCATAAACAATTCTTCACCTGACCTTCTGTGTTTCTGTCTTTTGTCGTCTGTTTGTACTCCGCCTCAGGGGCCTGGGGCCGTTGCTCACTGCAGGTCGTCTGTGACGACTCTGTCTCCTGTTTGTTCAGCTGTTCCAGCACAGCCTGCACTATGGGGACCATCATAGCCGTAGTAGCCGTGTTACTGATCCACATGGAGAGGAAAGCTGTCACCCCCATGAAGCCCAGCATCAGGCTGTATTAATACAAAGGAAGCGATCAGAATGTGAATACAAACTTGAAATCTATATGAGTAAAGACATGATGTAACAACCTATCAATGATCATGCTCATGATAAGGTTTAACTTACAGCGCTGGGCGCACCCCAACAATGAGAAGCACTCTAAGGGCGATGCGTTTGTGCAGGTTCCAGTGCTCAACTGCTACAGCGACCATCAGTCCACCCACAAACAGCATGTTAGTGTCCTTCAGGTATTGCATACAAACCTAGAGAACCAAATCAGAGCCTTAGATTTTTTTTTTTTTTTTTTTTTTTTTTATATCTAATTATCTTTAATGCCCTTAAACTGGAAAAACTAAAACCAAGTTACCATTTTGGACTGCATGATGCCAAGCATGGGGAAGAGGACAGCAGGTAGCAGTGAAGTGACAGCTAAAGGAAGGGCCTCAGTACACCAGTAAACTGCCATCAGTATGATCACATAGGCACAGCTGGCTTCCTGGAAGATGGAAACATGGTTTTTCAAAACAGCTTGCTATGATTCTATACACATTTTGGGGATATATTGATATGGGCATCTGTGTTTTGTGTTCGTTGGTGTAGATCAGTCTGTTTTCATTTGCTTTTGGTTACTCATGACTTTGTTAGTGTTAGCACCTGCTGGTTATTTAGTTGATTGGTTTGATTCAGTGTATTTAAGCCCTGTGTTTTCTTCTGTTCTTTGTCAGTTCTTGTTGCGTTTAGCCTGGTTGTTATGTTCAGTTCCTGTTTCCAGTTTTGAGTTTGTGTAAATAAATCTAAACTGCTTCATTCACCTCATCCTTATTTGTAACAGTTTTGTGACAGAAGAGCTGATCTCAAAGGATTGACCTAGCAGCAAAAAGAATCCTCCACGTTTTGCTGGGGAACAAGTTTTTAAAGAGGCACACACACACAGGAGTTTCTGGACTTTTACCGTCTCATCCCTTATGATGATAATTGCCTGTGTGTTGTTTTCGGGCAAGCCTCGATACAAAAACAATACTGTGCCTAGAGACTTCTATAAAGTATGTGGAGTTGGTACTTTTTCATAGTCCCCCTTTTACCATCCTTGAGAGGGAGTGGAAGATCAGCCCACCTACCCAGCCCACCGTAGAGAGTCTGCCACCATACGAGATCCAGAACCAATGCCATTAATTTCTACCTGTTTAATTTATCTGCACAGACTCTGCTTCACCCAGCGCATTTCCTGTTTTGAAAGCTTCTGAGTCTCCACGGGTTCCAGCCAATCCTGAATCTCTTGTTTCTCCATTGGTTCCAGCCAGTTCTAAGTCCCCGCTGGTTCCAGCCAGTTCTGAACTTTCGGAGTCTGCGCTGGTTCCAGCCAGTCCTAAATCTCTTGCATCTTCACGGGCTCCAGCCAGTCCTGAATCTCTTGTTTCTCCATTGGTTCCAGCAACTTCTGAATCTTCTGAGTCTCTGCTGGTTCCAGCCAGTCCTGAATTTCTTGTTACTCTATTGGTTCCAGCCAGTCCTGAATCTTCTAAGGGTGCTTCTCAAACAGAAGGCTGAATCCTACAAAGGAGATGGCTTGCATATTTAGCCTGCCACATCATCAAATATCGCTGAAGGCCATCTTAATCGGAAGGATCCTTGGAATGGGCGTTTAACCCTTCCACTGTAGTTCCGACAAAAGCCGTTAGACCCTTCTCTCAATGGAATCAGGACTGAAGTGGTCGAAAGTGGACAAAAGACACACATTTAAATGCCCGGTGTGAATGGTAATGTGTCTGCTTTGTCCACTTGTTATCAGGGGGACGAAAATGTATGTTAATACCAGGTTTAAACAAGGCCTTAGTTAGACTTTGGGTTTCACAGTTTCTAGGTCAGTTTCCTTTGTCGGTTTTCATTTTGTTTCAGTGATTACTCAAGGTTTTGTTGGTGTTTGCACCTTCATTTGGTTCATTGTTTTGTTTCAGTGTATTTAAGCCCTGTGTTTTCTTCTGTAAATCTAAACTGCTTAGATAGCACCTCATCTTTATTTGAAACCATTTTGTGATGCATATAATTGTATTAATTTATTTCGTTTTTTATTATTTGACATGACCTTTTGCTTGGAAAATGAAAAATGCAAAGATAAAATGTCCCTAATTAATTGTCTTTTGGATACATATTCATACTCAAAATTTTAGATTAAATCAATTCACTAATTTACATTTTTTGATAACCTTAAAATTGTGAAGTGCTCTTTGTTTTGTGTTTATTATTTTGTCTTTTTGACCCCATTGTAGTTATATATCCCTGCTTAACATGTTAAACTTGATCTTTGCTTAACACTTTGCTTAAATAAAGGTTCTTTTAATGGCATGAATTGTTCCAGAAACTACCTTTAACATTCCCAGAACCTTTCCATTGGACACAAATCTTTTTATAGAGAAAAGAAAGGTACTTTAGATTTTTAAATATTCTTTACACTTATCATAATTCACTGAAAGTTCCTTTGAGGAACCAAAAGTGATTGTTTTATGTTATCACTGCAGAAAAACACACTGTAACTATCTTTGAGAGTATTGGCCTGGCAATAAGGATTTTTTTCGAGCAATAACTATATTTTATTTTTCATTTTTGACCTTAACTGTCAATGGGAGCAGTTAATGTGAGCACTTATATTATCAAATATTATTATTAAATATATGAGGCCTCAAATATGCACATGAGTGTCATGACCACAACACATTGACTCTAAGTCAGGAATTTAGACTCATGTGTTCCCACGCTTGAACATACACAAAGACAAAGGGTTAAAAAAACAAATTTGAGGCACAATGATTTATTGTACATTGCCTCAGGGTATGAATGTAGGACCCATGTATTAAACACGGACTTTATATTAAACAACTTTTATATGTGCAGTGTTTGACAGGTACATAAAAACTAACAATTATAACCTCAGAAAAAAAGCATACAATATCTACAAAATAGAAATAATTAACAAGTCATTTAATTCAAGCAATGAATTAAAAAGTTTAATTAGATACGTTACATACCCTTGTGTTGATGACCACTGGGAGTGGAAGAAAAATCAAAGGAGTGAAGAAAAGAACTATCCCATTCTTCAAGTTCCATATGGATTTTAGTGCTGGGACCATCTCAAAATAAAGAAAGTTTGTGCATATAAAGTACGTTTAACAGTGTTGGACGCGTCCTTTTAACCTGCTTTCTGGGGTGGAGTGAGAGAGAGTGAGTGAGTGAGGGAGAGTGAGAGAGAAAAAGCAATTATTATTACAGACTCCTGCACACAGTCAGTTTTGAAATCGTATTCTTATCTTCAGAACCTGATGATAGCCTACTGTAAGGAATCAGTTGCTGTTTCTGCTCTGTTAAGATTCTTTATCAGAAGCGTGGATGTCATTTAACTTTGTTATAGATCTGTTCTTGTTTAGAAGCTAAATTAACAACTTTGCCTTGAAAAAAAGTTTTTATTCAACTGTTTTTATCATTTGAGATGAAAACGTATATATATATTTAAATACTTTTTTCTAGTGAACATTATCCAGAGTAGTTTTTTTATTATATATTTTGCTAAATGTAACCCATGGTTAAAATGGAATACTTTCAAAAAAGCATCACATTGATGTAATCTTAACCAAAAGTTAAAAATGTGATGATTCTGAAATTGGATATTGGAGAACAGAATTTGCATAACATTTTAATTAAAGCAGGTTTTGGAAACCACTTCTACAAAAACCACACACTTATAACTGGACATTTCACTCAAAACCTAGTTTTGTAATACCAACAATGTCACATGCGACAACTACAGACCAGAACCTAAATTTTTGAACTTTTGCATTAAAGCACTAAAGAAAGTAAAGAAAGTATCTGAATATGCTAAAATTATAGATTGTACAGGCTATATACATCTTCACAAGATTTATTTTGTTTGTTTCCTTGGTATATGTTATCTATTTATTTGTTGGTGGGTCTGTGACTGTTTAGAACATTAGAACAGCTCAGTTATGAGTCTTACAACAGAATTAATTGCAGGACGCCCTCTAGTGGATTTCTCTAGTCAGCAGAAGATCGCATTTGGCGTCATATCATGTGTTTATCATAAGCTGCTCAGTAAATTGCAAAATGGGTACAAGTACTTATCATGCCGCCTGTGAACAGGCTCATATTCAAGCATTAAATTTTTCTTTCTTTTTTTTTTTCATACTTCTCATTCTCACTTTTTTCCTGCTCTTGTGCCCCAGTATTTTAAATATAGGGCTATATCTCTCATGCTTCTGGGGCCTGTTCCATAAAACAAGTTTACCAAATAAGCCAGGCTTGTTTTAATTAGTCTGACTTATTTTAAACCAA
>JAUCMU010000027.1:11198151-11219634 GCA_032275025.1 Enteromius treurensis | reverse complement strand
CAAATGACAGTAAGTCAGACTAACTGAAATAAACCTGGCTTATTTGGTAAACTTGTTTTATGGAACAGGCCCCAGCTCATGCTCTGGACTACAAAAAGATAATAGAACGTTTATGTTGTTGAGGGGACTTGTATTTTGACACAGTTCCACTGGCTGAGAATCACACGGTCTGAGAGCGCACGCACAACGATGAGAGTCACGTGAGGCTCTGAACTCAACACTATTGCTTCTGAAGACAACATATATTCTCGACTTCTTTAGACATTTTTGTGAGGTTATGGTGTTTTTTAAATTATTGTTTATCCAATGTATACATCTCGCAAACATGGGATTTGGCATCGTGATAGCAGCTGTTCCAGAGCGCAGTTGCTGACAAGCAGCAAACAGTGCAGTGGTGAGACAACAACAACAGCTAAGATAGACAACTCTCCTCTTTTCCAAATGTTTGCTTAACGGTAGTGCTTGTGTATTTACATTAACCAAACAGCTCGGGGTTTGAAGCATAGTTAAGGGCTCCTTTGAATCTGCAACCTTTACAAGCGAGAACTGACAGAAGTGCACTATTTCCTTGTTATCTGTATGAGGAACTGAACAAGTAGAAAGGAAAAGCAGAAATCAAAGACGAATGTATGCACTAACATTGTGCACGCTCAGTCTTTCGAGCTGATGTTTTGGATGTTATAAATGAAGTTTATTATTTCTGATCAAGTATGGAAGAATACAGTCACGGGGTAACGCATGACATTTTCAGTGATGACATCGGTGCCCTCGACAAATCATTAGTTGTTGCTATCCTGAAGATAGTTTGATCTGCAAGCTTGTACTGATACGTTTTTTTTTTTACTGTTATTTGCATATAATTAGTTTATTTGTGTACGTCATAAGCATTGCATTGGAAATGTTTTTTTATTATTAGTAGTAATATGCATTGTTGTCATACAGGGTTGAGTAGATTTCTTCTGAAATGTAATATGCAACTGTACAAATTATGTTACTATAAACAGCCTAGTGTAACCAGTAACAGTTTTTTAGATTACACTTTTAAGATAGTCTGTGATAAAATAACTTTCATTCGTATGACTTGCACAAAGTCATATATTACTTAAGTTTATAAGTGGATATAAATCAGACACGTGTTTCCATACAAGTTAAATTTTGATTCATTATTTAATCTCTTAATAGTGTCTACAAAACTGATAGTGGTATCTTTTGTGCTTTTCTTTTAACTTCCTGTCTTGACATTTTTTAGCTTCTTGTAGGGGCCTATAAGGGCCTCAGTCTGGTTAACTGACAGAGAACATGGAGTGGCTAGCGCCAGCCTTGGAGAGGGACCTGGGTATTGATCAGCGGCAGACTGGACCTACGCAGCGACCCAATGAACTGGTGGTCCTGGTCCCAACTCGATGGGTAATGGCCCTGAGAAACAAGAGGGTTACACGCTGTGCGCGATACGAGTGCTTCAGCGAAGGAGAAATCTGCACATTCCTCCAGCGCTCTCAGATGAAATTGCCATCTGGTTGGACACGCGTGTGTATCCAAGGCCTTAGAAAGCGCAAACTAGGATACCGATTAGCCAGGGAGCCAGGCTGCCATGGAGAGGTATTCTCACAGGACTCTTTCATGACTCTGATGCAAGGAGTATCCCAGTCTAATTTCAGGTACAATACTCTTTTTTTTTTTTTTTCTAGATGTTTGTGTGAGGATCTATATGTGTAATTGATGCGTTTTTAATTCTGTTGATTAAAGCAATCCGTTCTCAATCACCTTGTATTCAGATGTGCAACACTAATGCCTAATGTTAGAATTTAATATTTAATTGTGATTGCAGATTCCATATAGAATTCATCTTTGTGCTGCTACTTTTATAATAACAATGGCCATTTGGTTAACTCTTTCAGTCATTGTTGACTTGTAATATCCCTTTTTATTTAATTTCCAGAAATCTATGGCGCGAAGCTTACATGAATCATGTGCAACCATATGCAGATTCCATTGAGAAAACACCAGTTTTGGCCGTTGATGCTGTCCGTCAAGCCTTACAAAAATTGTTTTGCTCCAGCATTATCTCTACCGATCGAGTGTCACCATCCCTCTCTCCAGCCAAAGAGAAGGACAAAGACAGCCCATTCCTATCCAACTGCTCTGCTCTTAAACAAAGTACTGACAGTTTGTGTCCGAATGTGCTGCCTGCAGAATGCTTGCTGGAGTCGGAGGAGGTTCTTTATGTGGTTTTCCCATACACACAATACACTGTTCATGACATTGTCACTTACAGTCCAGCTAAGCTGGCTAACAGCCATGCTAAGATATTGTTCATTTTGTACCAACTGCTCATAGCAATGCGAGAATGTCATGCCTCAGGGCTACTGTGTGGCGAACTCTCCTTACTTGACATTGCAGTTGATGAGCAGCTCTGCAGTCGCCTAAAGATATCTCTGGCACATTATGAAAAGTTTGGAGAGTACAAGGATTCTGTGTCGCATGCATTAGGAAGTGAAGTGCCAACAAATGTTACAGCAAAAGACAATCAGAGTCGAAACGGTGGTGCGAGTGAGCATCTTTGCAGAAATTGTCTGGATGAGCTCAAATCTTTGGTCTTAGACTGGGTTAATGGTCAAGTCAGCAACTTCCAGTATCTGATGGAATTAAACCGACTGGCAGGGAGGCGTGAGGGAGACCCAAACTATCACCCAGTTTTACCTTGGGTGGTAGATTTCACTGTGCCATATGGAAGGTTTCGTGATCTCAAGAAGTCAAAATTTCGTCTGAATAAAGGTGATAAACAACTGGACTTCACGTATGAAATGACCAAAGAAGCACTAGCAGCAGCTACTGGAAGCGGTGGAAGCAATTTTGCCTCAGACCTTGGTGGCCCGGTAGTAACTGGTGGCTCAGGCCAGTCGGATCACCTCCATGTTCCCCATCATATCTCAGATGTTCTGTCAGACATCACTTATTATGTCTACAAAGCTAGACAGACACCCAAATCTGTACTGTGCAGCCATGTTCGTTCCCAGTGGGAGCCCAATGAATATCCGGCTAGTATGGAACGTATTCAGAGTTGGACCCCAGATGAATGCATCCCAGAATTTTACACGGATCCCTCAATATTCCACTCCATTCACCCAGACATGCCAAACCTTGATATACCTCCATGGTGTAACTCCTACGAAGAGTTCATTGCTGTGCACAGACAACTGCTAGAGAGTCGAGAAGTGTCTCAACAGTTGCATCACTGGATTGACCTAACATTTGGCTACAAGTTGTCAGGTAAAGAAGCGGTCAAAGCTAAGAACGTATGCCTGCACTTAGTGGATAACCACACCCATCTCACCAGCTATGGAGTTGTGCAGCTGTTTGACCATCCTCACCCACCTCGTCTTGCACCTTACCAGTATTCACCTCCAGAGCCTCCCCACTTTGGGCTCGTCAACGTAACGACCTGGCAGATTCCACCACCTGAAACCACAATGGATGGTGTGGATGGACTGGTCCCAGAAACAACAGGATGTGAATCCAGTGGTTGGTCAGTAGTAGGCCGAGACGAGGAGCTCGAGCAAGCAATGGAAGCCCTGGACTTAAGTGGTTCATCATCGTCTAATTCTGTTCCAGTCCCTTTGACTGTTTCTGCCGGTGGAAAGACCAGTGGAGAGAGTATTGCTATGGCTGTGTCTCCTTCTCATGGTTCTTTCCCTGGTGAAACACCTGGAAACATCACAAATACACTAGGATCAGGTATTAGAGCATCCATGATTCACAGAGCAGCCTCTGTTGGTAAAAGGCCAGAGGCTTCTAATTTTGAGGATTTTAAAATAAGCCTGCCAGAGGGATTTAAACCTTTGCAGCCTTTGGAAGAGTTAGAGAAGCTGAACAACTTCTTGGTAAGAGGTCTACACTGTCAAGCCCAGCATACGATGAGTCTTGACACAAACAAGAAAGACTTAAGACCTGGACTAAAAGTTCGTCTGTCATTTACAGATCTTTTACAGAGAGATATACAAGCCTTGGGCGTTCTCATTGCTGAGATATTTTATTCCTCCAAACTGCGGGGATTGAGACCTGGAACACATCTGAGTGATCGATTTCAAGCAGTATTGAAGCTGTGCTCTACAAACCTTCGAGACGTTCCTCTACCACTCCATCATGCACTAGAGTCACTTCTGCAGGTCCACAAGCATTGCTCTAAGGCGGAAACATTCACAATACACCCAGAAGGACTACCGTATCTGTTCAAATATGACCCTGTATGTGAGGGTCTCCCACCACCAAACCCATGGCAATTGCTTAGTCCTGTTCTCTCCCCTCTCCCCTTTCCAGCATATTTCCCAACACTGCACAGATTCATATTCTCCTATCACTCCAAGATGGAGTCCATTAACAGTGTTCAAGGCCGTGACATTGTGTTCAACTTATGGCAACAGCTGGAGACACTTCTCAAGGACAACATAAATGCAGAGGGGCTTGAGATTCTTCTACCCTTTGTGCTCTCTTTGATGTCAGAGGAGTCCACTGCTGTTTATGCTGCCTGGTACTTATTTGATCCTGTGTCCAGGGTTCTTGGGCCTCGCAATGCCTCCAAGTACCTACTAAAGCCTCTGGTAGGTGTGTATGAGAATCCCAGATGCCTTCGAGGCCGCTTCTACCTCTACACAGATTGCTTTGTGCTGCAGCTTATTGTAAGACTGGGTTTGCATGCCTTTCTTTCCAGCCTTCTTCCACATGTTCTGCAAGTCATCACAGGCTTTGAAAGCTGCAATACAGCTGCAGGGACTGAATGGGAGGGCTTGAAGGTTTTAAGAGGAGCTGCTGGTGCCTTGGATGAGGAAGAGGAGGACTATGAGTGTGAAGATGGGAGGTCAGCTACCGCCACATCATCCGGCAAAGTTGGAGGAGGCAGTGGAGGCGGTAGTGGAGGTGTTGGTGGAGACCAAGGACTTGTGGATTACTCCTCAGGCATCAGTCTCAACGACCAGGTTTTTCTGACTGAAGGTGAGGACTTTCAAAATGGATTTTATGTGAATAATAGTGCATCTGGGGCAACAGTGGGGCTTGGCACCAAACAGCAGAACCAAAGCCTAGCAAACAAAGATCAAGACCAGGAATCTCTTAGCGTGGGGAAACTGAGTGACAAGAGCAGCACTAGTGAGGTGTCCATTGGAGACCGTGCAAGTTTAAAGTCTGCTGACAGCAGTCAGGACCTAAAGCAAGCTAGTGATGGTGAGGATGGTGGAGAACTTGAGGATGAGGAGACAGTGGAAGACAGAGAAAATACAGTGCAAAGGGTGCCCAGTCTAGAAATGACACTTTCAGTTTGCACAGAGGAGTCTGAGGCAACCGTGGCCACACTTGAGGGAGATGTCATGAATGGAATTGTGCAAGAAGATGCAGAGAAGAACATGGAGGAAGAAGATACCGAACATGATCCTTTAGAAGACTCTGAGGAAAAAGAACACAAGATTCTGTTAGGTGAGTCAAAACAGATATTTTTTGTGCATTCTTTTGTATGTATTTGTACGTTTAGTATTCAAAGTAAGCAGTATGCCTGAATTATACAGTAACAAAAAATACATTGTGTTTTCCAGACACTGTTTGCAAAACTGTCAGATGGCTGTCTGCAAAACTGGGGCCGACACTGACATCTCGATTCATAGCTAGGAACCTGCTGAGACTTCTTACTACATGTTACATAGGTACAATTTCTGAACTCCACATACAGTTGTTTGATGGTTTAATCTTTGAAAATGTCTCATCTGTTATTATTTTTCCTTTTTAAGGGATTGATAAACACCAGTTCATGCTCTCTTCAAATGAGGAAAGTAGCCTTGAGAGTGTAGGAAGTGTATATGAGAAGAAGCCAGTGGTTGGTGACCAGACTGCCCGACCAGTTCTCGAGTGTCTTATTTACATAGCGCATCTCTATGGAGAACCAGTTTTGACTTACCAATATCTACCTTACATCGGTTACCTGGTGAATTGAAAGAATTACCTGTCTCTTTTTAACAGTTCGGCTTGTAAAAATATAGATTTTTACTTAAAATTGTACTTCTTTGAAACTTGCAGGTCTCTCCACCTTCTTCTTGTCGTTTGAACACCCGAAAGGAGGCAGGGCTTTTGGGTGCTGTGGTGCTTACTCAGAAGATTATAGTGTTCCTGTCAGACACCACTCTAATGGATATGCTGGTGAAGATTAACCAGGAGGTTCTGCTGCCTCTGCTGGATTTGTTAACATCAACTAAGATGGGGTAAAAGCTTACATATAGCGCGTCAGTCTGTCAGGAAGAAAAGATTTGACAACTTAGAGCTGTCCTCTGACTTTTCTTCCATCTGTGTTCAGCTTTCCTAGTGGAGTGCAGACTCGTTCTGCTGTGTGTCTTAAGACTCTGAGCCTCATGGCATTGATCTGCTTGCGGATTGGCCGAGAGATGGTTCAGCAGCACATGGCAGAAACCCTCTCCAGGTTCTTCAAAGTTTTCTCCTTGCTGCAGTGTCTGCAAAGTCAGGTAACCAAAAACAATTTGTAATATTGTATAATGTATAATTTAGTCTTTTTGTTGCTGTTGTTTTCTGTAGGGGTGCATGGTTTATCAATATCATAATTGTAAATGGAAGATATTAAAGAAGTTTTTTTTTTTTTTTAGATAATCTAAATATTAAATATTTAATTGCTCATTTTTGACAGTTTATTAAAAATTGAATATACACCACTATTGAAAAAAAAATTGATTCTTTTTTATGTGTTTGACAGAGATCTTTTAATGGTCACCAATAGTGACAAATGACCCTTTGGAAATCATTCTAATTGAACAACATTTGTGCTGTTTAATTTTGGGTTGAAAACATGATACATTTTTTCATTTGTAACATTATAAATATTTTTTACGGTCATGAAACATTTTAATTATTAAAGCAATTGTCTTTCAAAAACAACTCTAATATACTTTGGTATAAATAATGCAGAAATAGTAGTCGGATCCATAAACAACTGCATCATTACTCAAAGATTTAAAGGAATTTTCTGTATGTGCAGATGGAAAGTGCCCCACGTAGGGAGGTTGGAGACAGCACATACTTGGATATGCGCATTCCAGATGGAACGGAGATTACTTGTGAGCTTGGCGTTTTGGAAGAACTTCAGGCTGTGTTTAATTCTGAAATGGCTTATGCTTCTTATATTCCTTTCTACTGTCTTATTGGTAAGACACATTTTTTTGTTTAGCTTTTAAGCCCTGATAAATGTGCTCCTATTCATCTTTATTAGCTGAGCTGTATATACTTCTTTGCAGGTGATGCAGCGATTCACAAACTAGGTATAAATCACGAGCTAGTTTGGAGTCTGGCTCAATCATTTCATGAACGAGCAAGTCCATGTAGCCCAGAAACCAACCCTGCTGGAGGTCAGAAAACTACTCCTATGGGCTTCTCTCCTAGTATGGGCCGTCCAATGGGTCGTAGTCCCTTCCCTGCTCCCTCGTCCACTTCCACACCACTAGGTGGAGACATCCTGCCTGAGTCAGGGACATTTGGCAGTCATCTAGTGGGAAACCGTATCCAGGTACCCCGGGACACTGAAGCGTGTGGGAGTCCTAACTCATCTTCTATGGATACGTGGACACGGCCATATGGTAGCAATGCTCCTCAGATGAGTCTAGCCACCACTGCACTTTCCTCAGCAGGACCTTCTTTCTCTCACTCCTCATACTCTTGGGTCCTGGGACCCACTCCAGAGGATAGTGCACTAAAACAGGACCTCCCACGCAGCAGTCGCTCCCTGCAGGGTAATTGGCTTGCATACTGGCAGTATGAGATTGGTCTTAACCAGCAGGACTCGCATTTCCACTTCCACCAGATCCGTCTGCAGAGTTTCTTGGGTCATTCGGGCACAGCAAAATGTCTGGCACCGCTAGCAGGGGAGGACTACTTCCTGTCTGGAAGTAAAGACAAAACAGTGAGACTGTGGCCGCTTTATAACCACGGTGATGGTACACGAGAGGTCGAACCCCGACTCGTGTACACAGACCACCGCAAGTCTGTCTTTTATGTCGGCCAGCTAGAGGCCTCACAGGAAGTGGTGAGCTGTGATGGTACTGTGCATCTCTGGGATCAATTCACAGGTGAGAGAATAGCACTACTGTAAATTTGAGCTTCTTACAGTATACTAGTAACTGTCCTTTTTTGGCATAGGATAGGGGATTTTGTGCGATTTAATCTTTAACTTTTATTTGCATTTGCTGTATTTTGTTCAAAAAAATTTTGTGGACATAGAGATGTCAGTCACAACATAGTAAAAATTAACACCCCCAATTTGATAAGTACAGTAATATTTGAGAGATTTCAATTTCAGCTTTCTGTCGTATCTTTAATATTGGTACTTTTCTGACAGGTTTATGTGTAGACCTCAAGATTTTACTTTTAAGCTTCAGAAATCTAAATAATTAATAAACATGAATTTAAAATGATTAATATTTAAATACTACTTTAAACTTAATGAAACAATAAATTAATTATTTAAATTGAAAATGTTTTATATACATTTTGTAAAAGTAATGATTGTCCCCAGTCCTTTCCAGTGTTAGCAGGAAAATATTAAATCTGATATATTTTTATGCATTCAGCCTAGCTGTTTATGATGCAAACAGGATGAAAAAATTATTTTATTTTGGTAATGTACAGCATGTTGTCATTACAAAAATGCATGTCATTTCTATTACATTATTATTAACAGATCATTAATATACAAAATGTATGCATTACTGCAAATTTATTAGACATAATACTTGAATATATAGATTGCCTTTATCTGTCAGACCAACAACTTTCTTGTTTTGCTTTATCTTTCATACCACTAGGTAAGAATATTCGTTGTTATGAAGCTCTGGACGGGAAGAACCCCATCACGGCCGTCGCCACTATGCCTGCTCCTCACTGCAGTGTAGTGTTTGCTAGCGCAGATTCTGTGCTGCGTTTCATAGACTCACGCAAACCTGGCTTACAGGTATTGCTTAGTCTTCCTTCATCAAGTTTTTTTTCTTTTTCTGGTTTTTATATATTCCTTCCTGTAAAGCTTATGATTACCAGTAAGGACCCTGTTTTTTTCTCTGTTGACAGCACGAGTTCCGTCTGGCCTACAGTAACATGAGCGCTGGCCTGATCCGTTGCCTGGCTGTCAGTCCGAGCGGACGCACTGTAGCAGCAGGCTTCTCCACTGGATTCATAGTGCTGCTGGATGCAAGGACAGGTCTGGTGCTAAGAGGCTGGCCCGGTCACGAGGGGGATATACTACAAATGAAAGTGAGTAAGCACGCCTTGGTTAATGTGTAATTGCAAGATGTGCATGTGATCGCATACTCTTGTAGTTTTTTGATGTTTTTGTAGATCACGTCCTTTATTTATTTTAGGAAATGTTATGTTATATGAATACACAGTGTTTATAAACACTGCTGAAACGAGCAAAAATTGTATAATCAGATTTTCCTATCACCCACCATGCAGTAATTAGTCCAAATATACAGAATTAGTATGTAAATAATCATTAAAACAGGAATTATTATAGAACATGGACTAGATTCCTATCTTTGTTTTGATGTCTTGATTCACATCTGCATTTGAGATTTCAGTATGAGTAAAAGTTCTACCCTGTTGATTTGTTCAGATGCTGTCAACAAGGGACTAGAACTAAGCAAACTTTATTTAACCCTGATTTGTAGGGTCAAAGGTCTCTCTCTGCCACCAGGGGCCCATGTTTGGGCAAATATAGACACGAGTTACTTATTAGGACAAAATCTATGAGCTATGCAGATTGCTGCAATTACTTTATTATTTGTGACTTTTAGGAAATGGTGGAACCTTTGTAGGGCTCAACAATAAGGATATCCTGCTGGCCCAGAGCCAGTATGAAGGAGTTTTAGGCTGATGCTAACGATAATCTCACATTCATGGATTCGTTGGTTTTCTGTTGCATATTTAACATAATTGTTGCACATGTTGCTCATATATATATATATATATATATATATATATATATATGTGTGTGTGTGTGTATGTGTGTGCTGTTCTATTAAACTGTTTGTCATAGAATCCAAAAGATAAAAAAATAAATCAAATCAAATAAATACAGCCTTTTATAAAATAAATAAATACAGACTTTTGTCAGAAAGAAAATCCCCAAAACAAAAAAAAACTCTCACTGACCCGAAGGTTTTGAACTGGGCTGCACTGTATAACCAGTAATGGTTTTCATCATGTGCCATTCTTTTCTAGAAAAAGTGTGATTATGAATTTATGGGTAATAAATAAATTAATTTAAGTACTTTTTTTGGTAAGATTTATTATATTTTTAGGTAAAGAAAAAGCTTTTTTTTTTCAAACAGACAAAATAGTAAAACTGGAATTTATTATTTATACTGTATAGAACATACAGAAGTAATAGTACTCAGAGGTACTTGCCTGGCTAAATGTATATGATATTTGTGTTTGTTTCTGACGTATCATTTGTGTGTATCATTTTGTAGGCAGCAGAGGGAAATTTGCTGATTAGTTCTTCATCAGACCACACACTGACCGTTTGGAAAGACGTGGAGCACAAGCCACTCCACCAGTACAGGACTCCATCTGACCCTATTCATGCATTTGATCTTTATGGTGCTGAGATTGTGGCAGGTACCGTTGCTAACAAGATCGGGGTGTACTCCATTTTGGACAGCACGGCCAACCTAGCAGGATCCACCAAGCTCAGCACGGAGAACTTCCGTGGGACTCTCACAAGTCTGTCCGTGTTGGCTACAAAGAGGCTTCTGCTGCTCGGCTCTGACAATGGTGCCATCAGGCTGCTGGCTTAATCTAGCTAGTGTTGCTTTTTCAGAAAATTATATTCCTCGTGCCACCTTCTGGCTCCTTTCCCAGAATGAAACGATCTTGCGGACCATGCACAAAGAAACCTGTTTCAATCGTAGAAGGAGCAAGCCTGATATTTCAGCTGAAAGAGAATTTAAAACCTCGCTCTTTAGTAAGTGACCAAAACTGAATATTGCCTCAGATTCATACAATCAAAAGAATTGTCTTTTTTAATTATTTTTAGGGTTCATGTGATATAACTGCACTAGCTGCTTTGTACGTAATAATCAACTCTGTAAATTCTCTTTAAAAAACAAAAAAGGCAAACGAATGGATTGCATGAGATGAGCTGCTCAGGAAAGTTCAAGTGCGGTTCTAGTGTAGACTTTACACTTTCCATTAGACGAGTGAAATCACCAAAAACAACACTGTGAGAATCACAGTTGATCATGTCATATGATTCGATTCACCAGACTTGCTCAGCAACTATGCAGTATTCATGGTAGACCTTTATAGTGCGCCATGTTTGGCACTTTTTTTCTATATTACGCAGTACGTTTCTTCATCCATGTCAATGAAGCATAATGAACAAGCAAATATGAGTCCAAGATGACTCTTCATTCTGTTACTGTACACCGACTGAAAGTGTAAACACCTAATATGCAACGAGACGGTCCTTAACTCTGAATTTGGACCTTCTGACATTTAAAATGTATCTTATGACTATATAGATCAATTAGATGCTGTATTAACTTTGATGATGTAGTAGTCGTTTGTCACATCAACCCCAGGTCAAGCAACATGTTACATTTTACACACACGCCATACTGTATGTATGTTTGTATATACATACACATTTATATATGTATAAATATCTTTGTCGAGCCTAATGCTTGCTATCTAAAAGAATACTTTTATGCAACATCCTTGAATAGATATAAACTAGAAACTAACTATTTAATTTATTACGGGAATGCTTTATGTAAAACATGATCATCTCCAGACATTCCAGTTATAAAATGTTCCAATATTTAATGAGAATTTATTCAGATTACTAAAACTGGCTCTAATTCAGCAAAATATACTTTCCATAACCCACTGTTTGTCAGGTTTGGAGAATTGGCTTGTGGATTATGAGTTCTAATATGAATTCATGTCTATATTATTATAATGTGTTGAATCAGGCTTACTAGTGTTAAAGTGTTCATTTTGTAAAAAGCACATTATGTTAAGTTACCAAGTAGAGGATGGTAACGAATCCTATATGGCCAGGCAATTTGGTGAAGTGGATATTGCGATCTGAATTCTTCTAAGTATTTAACAATGCATTTGGTTGTATTTTACTCCTCAAACAGTTTGATTATTTTTGATGACTCATGCTAAAGACGATTGTCTGATGTACAGTAACGCAAGCAACACTCTGACCTTTTTTCTAAATGCTCACTAAAATGAACCTTTTCAGTGATTTCAAGTAAAATAAATTGATCACAAATGTGTCTTTTTAATTTTTATGGTGTTATTTTTGTTTGTCTGAAAAACTGGGTGATTGATGACCTACTCAACGATGAATGAGCAAGACTGGTTCGTCATGTGGTTTGCTCTGTGCTTGGAAGCTGAGCACCCAACGGAGAGGTTACTCTGATAGGACAAAGTCCATTTAAGTGTTTGCAACACACTGCCTTTCAACTGCTCTCAATTTGGAGATTTTGGCATGTGCTTACGGATGACCCAAGCAAGGTAATGTTGGAGTCTGGCACTAGCTTGTTCGCCTGGGATATAAGAAAGCAATATAAAAGCCCTCTATCCAATAACGGTCTATATTAATCTCAGCATTGGCAGTGCTGACTTGTCATCTCCTCCTCATTTATGTGCAGTTTTTCTTGTGCAGCATGTTTACTCATATTCAGTGTCTCGCATGCACTGTCAGCAGTGAGTTTATTTAGCTCGGCAAACTATACAATACCATTCCCTTTTTTTAACCTACTTCATTTAAAGTCTTCACAGATCCACAAATCTACACACTTGAGTTTGATGTTTGACCCCAAGGTCTCTCAATATTTACATCTATGAAGAGGTAGGTCTAAGAGCTATATGAGGTAAAGATCAATGAAAGTTGAAATGTAACTGCCTGCTCTGAGACTGCCAACCCCTACAGCAAAGAATTTTCCCATTGCCTATTCTGTGTGTTTCTTTCCCGAATCAGGGCTGGATCCACTGGAGATTTGCACGGTAAGCTCCCAGTTTTGTTTATTCTTATACATTCTCGCCATAAATTATTATTTGCGATATCACACAGAGTTTGAGTCATAATAAACATAAGGTTAATCCGTTGCCAGCTCTTTTTGATTGTAAATATTGTACACTTCATCTTTTTGTTTGTGTATTTTTGAAGTATAATTCCCAGTAATCACAATTAATTCGTACAAGAATGTTTTGATAAAACATTTAACAAAGCATATTTTGTGTGCACAGGAAAACTGATAAGTAGTAATGCTGTAACATTTCCATAAATACACTAACATTTAAAACAATATATATTTTTATTTTCATGGTATCTGAATATTTATAACCTGTAGCTTTAAAAGAACTTAAAATGCTTGAGCCTGGGATTATGCAACAGTTGACAGACCTTTAGCAATGTGAAGCGTTTATTGATTATTTGACTAAATAATTTGTTCAATCTAAGTAAAAAAAACAAAAAAAACAAAAAAACTGAAATTGGAGGCATCATTATTCAGGCATTATTCAGATCATGTATTTGTTTATTGCCAGTAGCTAGAGTAAGGATTTCTGTGCAAGTTTCTGCTTAATAATCTGATCTGATCAAATGCATCCAATAATTGTATTAATGTATAGATTTGCATTAATGGATATAATATGTTTTTTCTAATAATAATATTTTAATAAGGATGAATATGTAAAATGGAAAGAGTAATTTTTTTAACAAATGTCCAGTGACCAGGCAGTGATCAATGCCAAACCATCCCATATGTTGTATAAATTGCGCTGTTCTTTGTTTTTAGACTAACATCTAGAACATGAACTTGTGTTTTCTGGCATTCCTCCTCCTTTGTTATGCCAAGCAAGGCTGGACGGTAAAGCACTCGACTGATCCCAAATGATATAATTCTATTTTTAATAAATGATTTATTTTATTTTATTATTTAAATGCCATAAATTGCTCCTTGTCACTGCAGGAAGATGCGATCGAACCAGAGGATGGAGCGGAGCCTTTAATTCCTCTCATTCCACTTATTCCTAGTAAACCCATATCAGTAAGAAGCCATGATATTACATTTTTGAAGGTATATGCATGTTTAGTCTTTTGACACTTCAAGTCTAGTGTCATTCTCCCTCTCAGGATTTGAAGGGCACTCTTGGCCCCACCATAACAGAAGCAATCACAGTTTCTCCGGATGGCCTAGAAACAGATCCTTCAGCCACAGTTCCCCCTCCTTCTCAGAGAGAAGGCTCATCTGAGGAGGACCTTGATTCGCTCTGTGATGGGGACATGACCAGCCAACAGATTAAGCAGACCATAGGCAGCGGCATTCTGAAGCTTGGCCTTCGGTTTTTGGAAAACTTGAAACCTAGTCCAGATCATCCCAATGTCATAATTTCCCCTCTTAGCTTGTCTGTAGCACTCTCACAGCTTGCACTGGGTAAGTCTAATAAAAAACAAAGGACTCTGAGAATAACAAATGTTTTGGTTTCCATTCAGTAGTGAGTTGCTTTTTTTTGTTTGGCATCCATTTATTTGCACAAATTAAGTGCTTTTATATCTACCACACTAAGACAATGTTATCCGAATCTTAGGAGCAACTAATGACACAGAAGAGCTGCTTCTACACCATCTGCATGCGGATGCACTGCCATGCTACCACACTGCCCTCAGCAGTCTCCTGCGCAACTTTCGCAAAAGGAGCCTGTCCATCGCCAGCCGCATCTACCTGAAAAGTGGTGAGAATCACACGTATACCATAAAACAGATATATTGTCTTGATAGTTCTTTTTGTTTTTTTATTTTTTTTTTATTTGCTCACTTAAAACTAGAGGTGAACGATACAGTATGTCAACAGGTAGAGATTTTAAAAACAAGTGATTTTATGCCATTGAAATGGCGCCAGCAGCAAAAGAGAACTAATTTGGCTAAATGCTTCGCACGTGAAGACACTGCTCATAGAGGGCTGGAATATATTTCTTTTTACAAGTTATTTCTGCTACTTTACAGGCCTTGAACAGGTAAATAAGGACACTTTTATGTGTCAAAATGTCTGTCTCCGTGGGTCTCCTCCCTCATAAACATGAAACCAAAGAGCTGAGAAAGAAAACGTGTAACAATATATTGGATCCAGGCAGCTCTTAAAGTGACAGCAGTCTAATATTCTTGCTGTGTGATTCATGTTAATCCAACAACAAAAAATATTAAATATCTTACTGCTCTTGAATAAATCACTTTTAAACTTTAATAAGAAGAAATATAGATTTCATTTAATAAGATTTGATTAAAATAATTTGGGTACGTTGTATGTAGCATTTATTATTTATCTTTTCTACTGTATTTTTTTTATCTTATTGCTTGTGATTTGTCTTTTATTCTCATTTAATCGTTGACTATTTACTAATCGTAAGTGAGCTTAAGTTCTTACATTTTTTTATTTATAATAAAAATATAATTATAATTATAATAAAAAAATAATTAAAAAGTATAATTATATATTTTTAATAATTTTTCCTTTAAGAAAAATTGAGATAGAGAATTTTTGAGTTAATGTTTATTCCCATATTTCACAAAGCTATGGATGGTTTTCTCTTTTCCCTTAGGATTTCAAGCAAAACAGGATTTTATGGAAGATTCTCAGAAGCTGTATGACTCGGAGCCGGCTACATTGACTGACGTTAATGACATCAATGAATGGGTTAAGAAAGTCACAAATGGGCACATCTCAGAGTTTTTGTCCAGCCTGCCTCTCAGTGCTATAATGGTGCTCATCAATGCTATGCACTACAAAGGTCAGAACAAACACCTGTTTCCAGCAAGTATTTCACAATTTCCTCTTTTAAATCAGTGAGTAACATTACTCAGATCTGCTGCATTATTGTTCCCTTGTTTTTTCACAAGTGCAAATTGATAAAGGACCACAGAAGTCTAATTGTACAAGTCAAGTATACAACCCTAATTTTCTCTCTCACAGGAGAGTGGCTCACTCGTTTTGACCCTCACTTCACCTCTACTGAGCTCTTCTATATAGATGAAAATCAGATTGTTAATGTGGATATGATGCTTGGGCCAAAGTATCCTCTCAGCATTTTCACCCACCATGAGCTGGATGCCCAGGTTACTGTCTTTAAGATGCTGCTTTATGCGTAGCACTGATTAAGTCTCTATTCCTCACTGCTGAACTCTGTTACTCACTATTTGTTCTCTATAGGTTGCTCGATTCCCCTTTAAAGGTGACAAGAGTCTACTAGTAATAATGCCAACATCTGGACACGTGAATGTATCAGCCATTGCAGCTAAGCTCAATATCTCAGATCTTTACCGTCGTTTACCACGAGAAAGAAACATGCAGGTCAAACTACCAAAATTTAAACTTGACTTCAACCAGGACCTTCAAGAGGCCATGAGAAGCATGGGTAAGATGTCTTGCATCTAATTCATGCACATTATGACTCATTATTATAACCATAATGGATTCAAAATCATCTACTTAATTATTTAGATTAACAACTATGCAATTCTACTCCAATCCAGGTCTAGGATTGCTATTTAGTCATCCGAAGCTGGACCGCATCTCTGAGGGCTCCTTGTTTGTGTCCAGTGTACAGCATGTGTCCAGTATTGAGATCAATGAAGAAGGGGCAGAGGCAGTGGCGGCGACAAGTGTGGTCATCTCACGTTCTAACCCTTCATTTACTGTCAACCAGCCATTTTTCTTTGTCCTAATGGATGACTTAAGTCAGACACCATTTTTCTTGGGAGTAATTTCCAACCCAAACCCTGGAGCATCCACTATGGTCACAAACCCTGGAAATACAGATAAAGTTGATGACAAACCACAGCCTTTTGATGTTCCTCCAAAGTAGATTGTTTGCATACATTTAGCAGAATGAGTCTGTAAGTGCGTTGACTGCGTAGTTGGTCCCCACTGGGAGGCAAATTAAGGACAAGTTGATTTTATCAGATAATTGGAAATTACTTCCCCTATGTAAATTAATTTTGTTCTAAATATCCTAATCTTTGTTAGAAAGTCATTTTTTGGGTTGTTTGTTTTATAATTACAGAAATTTGACCAGAAATTCCAAGTGTCTCATTAGTTTTTCTTTTTAGTAAGGTTTAATGAAATTGTGACGCCTTTCAGATATTGTATAAAAATCTGCAGCACTAATAAGAGAGAAATCTCTTTTACAAACATTTACAAACTGTACTTCATATTATATATATAATTTTGAAATGTATAAATATGACATAAGACAATACCTACATATCTTTGTAGTTTATGTACTTGCTTTAAATTGAGTACTTGAGTAACGTTACTTGAGTTTAAATTTAAAAAACAAAACAAAAAATAATGCAATTATTTAGTTTATGAAGAAAATACCATATGCACAGTATAAATATATATATAAATGCACATATATATAATGTTTAAATCGTTGTAATAAAAAAAAAGACGTACTAAATTATTTTGTAAAAATGATTTATTTTAAAAAAACAACAACGTTTTTTAAAGCACTGACACTCATTCAGCTTCTGTGTGGCAGCTAGTTTTATTAATACATTGTCTTTTGCTGTTGTGGCATTAAATAAATGTTAAAAGAAACATTTAAATATAACAAACCTAGGCTAGATCCAGATTAAATGGTTTAAAACATGCAAATAATAATAATAATAAACTAAGAAATTGTAGTGTATCAAAACAAGATTAATACTAGTGTGCGCCAAAAATAAATGAATAAAACACGGCTCGCCTAGAGTCATTTTTATGTTGAAGTTAAGCGGAAGTTGTTGGTAACGGGAAACGCGTCATCGTGTGTCGCACTTTCGCGCGTTTGGAGTAAGTTGGCGCGAGGAGACAGGAGGCTGCTGTTGCTAGAGACGGTTGTTGTCTGTTATCATAACGAGAGTTAATCTTCGATTTTTTCAGTGTTTTTGTTGAAAATATGTCTGTTCGGCTGTCAGAAGGGGCAATTGAGGTAAGAATAAGACAGCAGCGTAATTTCAGTGTTTATTTAACGTTACAAGCTTGCTAAGTCAGTTAGCCATCAAGTTTTCATCCGCAATAACGCTGTGACAGTAAAACAAAATCAAATAATTGGCACTGTTTCCTATCCTTTACCGTGATTGTGTTTTAATTGTAACAAGGTTAAATACAAATGGTTGAATACAAATGTACGTTATGTGTTGCTACAGTGCAGTAGAAATGCACTGTTCTGTAATATTGTCCGCTCAATGTAAACTCATTGTAACTTAACGTGACCTATAATGTACATGCATTAATTTATTTGAAGTGTAGAAGAGTCAGTGCCATCAATGGCAAAGTAACTTGTTTTGAATCTGGGTGATTTATATGATAACGTTAATGGTTGAAAATGTTTGAGTGAGTGTGTACTTTTTCTTTTCAGTCCCTGACAAAAGGAGTTGAAGTCAGCAACCCTGTTCTTCAGTGTGTGGTAACTGTCAGATTTCTTGCACATCATTTACAAATTAATCATATTAATGTGATACTACTTTTTATTAAAGTAAGGATGTTGATGTCAAGGCAGACATTAATGACATGTTAATCATATTTGGTGATATCTGAAGGGGGTAAATAGTAATGTTACATTTATATTTTATACATTAACGTTATTTGCAATATTTCAGTAGGCCTAAACTAAAACTTTTTTTGTTTTGTTTTTGAGTAATTTTTAAGATTCTGTTGAATATCCTTTCCAGAACATTCGTAAGATTGATGGGGGTAATGGCCTGTCCCGTTTCCGTCTCATGCTGAGTGATGGGCTACACACCATGTCCTGTAAGTTCGATTAGTTTTCAGATGGGTTTAATTTAATTTGATATTTGTCCTTTAAATTGAATGTAATTTCCATGCTCAGGATGTTGTTTTGGATTTGTTCTGTTAGTGTTTTTTCACATGTGGGACTTTTATCATGTGTTTGGGTTATCAGCAAAAAAAGCTATATACATATAAAGTGAAACGTACATATTTTTTCTGCAATATTTTTGTTAGGTACACATATAGATGTTTATGTTAGGTGCTTAGGTTTTTTAAAACCTGGTGTTGGGAGAATTCGACAAGGAGTTTCTTTAAAGTTAAGAGTGAGTGATGTTTGTATGGTTATTAGCCATTAAGATTTAATGTTGTCTCATCAATGGGATGCAAACCCTTTATAAATGCAAAAAAAAAATTTTTTGGAATGGTTTTTGTTTATTGTCCCCCTTGCATCCAGCATTCATGCTCTCAACGCAGCTCAATCCCATGGCCGAGCAAAACCAGTTGGCCTCTAACTGTGTGTGTATGCTGAAAAGAAGTGTCACTAATGTTCTCAAAGATGGGCGGTAAGCATTACATCTCCGGCTCTTGATCAGATTTTCACAGTTGTTGTTATTAGGATGTTTATGTGTGATTTTTGTAGTGCTCAGAAAGACTTTTGTATCATCAATTACTTATCTTAAACCTTTTAACAATAGCATATGTTTATCAATGCATATTTTCAAGATTTTGTGTTTAATGTTGTACACAGACGTGTGGTGGTCATACTGGACATGGACGTGATCAAGTCTGCTGACCAAATGGCAGGAAAAATTGGAGACCCAACTCCTTATGTGGAGGGTGAGAGTACATTTTAAAATGCCAAATTTTATGGAAAGTTAACATTTAGTGAAGCTTATGTTAAAATATTTTACATTTTGTTGATAGTTGAGTTTCTACTATTTCATTCACCTTGTCTAGAGGTATTTAAGATTTTTGTGCTACAGGTCAGTCAAAGCCCCAACAGAGTGCAGCTCCGGCTCCAAATGCACGGCCATTACAGCCTCAGAATGGAAGTGATGGTATGGAAATAAACAGTAATGTACTTAGTTTTTTTTTTTTTAGATATTGTGTATTAAAACCTCAAATTTGTATATTAATAAATACAGTTAGTGACAACCACGTTTACAGATTCTTCACAGTGTGTACAGAACTGAACTAAACAACTGGTTGTTAATAACGTATTTAAATGCGCATCAGAAATGGGTCTTTGTATGTGAGATGCAAGAAAATTGCAATGAAAGAACAGTAAGAGAGGCGAGTAGTATGTCCGTATTCATAGCATTCAAAATTCAGTAGGCGACAAGTACCCGGATGACCTACTGCTTCCGGCCGAATTCTATAGTAGGCATACCATGGACACTTTCCTATACCATGAGGCTCCGGGAGAGGAGGTGTCATATTCGAAAAATGAGACGCGGCTCATTTCAAGTGTACGTACCTCAGGAAAAAAACGTTGTTTATTGTGATTTAAATTACACTTGTTTAACACAATCTAAATAAATGGATGACTTATTGAAAGTTTAAATTGTTGCGCTATTCTGACGACACGTGACAACTAAAGCCTGGCTAGTTGACAGCAGTAACCGAACCCCACAGGCATTAAGATATTTATGTCCGAGCCCGATCTAAATTTTTTTCTCATACTAATGACACATGCACTTTTTTGTGTGGAAAGCCGCTTTTATTAAGCAAATGAGAGCATCAGCGCACATGGGGCAAAAAGCGTCTTTATAACACAGGCGCACATTCGCGCTGATGTGACCGAGGCCCAAACCCGGCCGGGTCGGGTATCCATCCTCTAGTGACAACATCAATATGGCAGATATAAATAGGTAAATATGAGGACATGGCAACGCTGCAAGACAGCGCTCGCTAAGCAGCCTCCCAAGCATACAAAAACACATCTATCAACAGGAGTTTAGATTAAAACCCATGGTCATAGAGACTTTTTTGCCAAAAAATGGTAGATACCCAATGGCTAACACCGTTGTGACACGGCAAAATACAATAGAACCTGTTCTGCTGTCTATACTGGATGCGGCACAACAAATTCCCATGACTTTTCCTGAAACTTGCAGTGTGTGTACGTGGCCATAGTTCCTTGCAAAAAGGCTGACATTAAATCTCAGAAAGGAATGGAAGGTTATAAGCCTTAAATCAAAAGCTGGTCGTAACTAAGGTAACTGATTTAAAAACTAACCACTGACCAACGGTTTTTAGGTGAACTATCAAACAACATTTTCCTTTATTTTACTATTTGCACTGTCTGTGGAAAAGGTTGTAAATTTGAAGTAGAAAAGCAGTAGAAAAGGTAGGAATCATACTGCAGCTGGTGTGCTGTTCCTTTAGTTACTGTACACGTGCTAGTGAATGACTATTAATATTGTGACTAATAATAGGCGATTCATTGCACTTGACAGGGATTCAATTTAACTCATAAGTACTAAACTTAAATGTGTAACTTTTCCTGTGCTGTCAGTGGTGAATGTTAAACCACGTGTTTTGTCTAGGAGGGCTGTATTACTTCTCTAAGGAGTATGTGTATATCTATCTATCTATCTATCTATCTATCTATCTATCTATCTATCTATCTATCTATCTATCTATCTATCTATCT
>JAUCMU010000027.1:11180874-11198051 GCA_032275025.1 Enteromius treurensis | reverse complement strand
CGCTCTTCCGATCTTATAGATATAGATATTTATTATTTTTTTTAATAATAATTTTTATTAAATATATACATGCATGTGTTTGTATTCTTTTTTCTTTCTCTCTCTCTCTTTATATATATATATATATATATATATATATACACACACACACACACACATACATAATATATACAGATATTTAATTTAAAGACTTTTATTTTGGATGTGATTAATCAGGATTTTACAGTCGACAGATAGATAGATAGATAGATAGATAGATAGATAGATAGATAGATAGATAGATAGAATCAAATTATATGCATATTTTGTCCTCTCATAAGGAATTTTTAGATGAACAGCAACATCAGATAAATTCTGCGATGATTCAGCTACAAACAGGTTCTTGAATGTGTGTGTGTGTGTGTGTGTGTTTCCCATTGAATAGCAGAGAATCTGGTGCTGGAGCTGTAAACTGACAAGGGGCCAAAAAAACACATCTCTCTCTCTCTCTTTCAAAGCTCTGCTAATTCCCCTCCCCTTCTCCTTGGCCTCCCCGTCTCTTTTCTTCCTCGCCCTCTCTTTCGCTCTTTTCTCCATTCATGGCAGACTCAAGGCCCACTGTAGCAGGTGCACACATCCATTAGCAATTACCTTTATCCCTTGCTCTGTGACTTCGGGAGCCTTTCCCTGGATAGCCTTACCAGTGCACAGAATGCTAATGTTGTGGCCCCTGGGCACGGGCCAGAGCTTCCCCTTTCACTCCAAATCCCCCAATACGTGAGCAAGCTACTGGAACACGGGCATCAGCCGCGGAGTTTATCCCCCAGCCTAAACGGTCTCAGGTGGGACTTCCAATGAAACAATTACAGCATTTTATCTTCAGTTTAGTTTGAGTTTTGTTGAAAATGGAGGTCAGAGACAATGTTGACTCGAGGCAGACTTCGGTGTGAGGGGAAGGTAATCATTTAACGGTTTGATCTCCAGCAGAAAGCCGCCACCTGGAGAGTGTTTGCTACCGTAAGACGGGAGGTTTGACAAAGCTGGCTTTCTAAGGTTACACAGGTTTGTTTTCCTCTGTGAGAAAATGGAATTTACACAGATTCTGGAGACATGTTGCACAAGATTACCAGACAGAAAAAAACAACATTTGCAATTTGAAATTAAACGTGCAATAATTATGCTGACAAAGGCTGTATTAATTTGATCAAAAATACAGAAGAAATCAGAATTATTTGAAATGTTATTACCTTTAAACGTATTATATATATTCCATTTTAAAAGAAATGTTTTCTATTGGAATATACAGTATTTTAAAATATAATTTATATGTAATTTCAGTGTCACATCATACTTCAGAAATCATGGTTCTGGCTGCAAGTAACATTTCTTATTACATGATGAATGTTGAAAATGGTTGTGCTGCCTGAAATACATTTTTTTTTTTTTTTTTTTTTTTTTTAATTTATACATTTTATTGCCCTTTTTGATCAATTTAATGCATTCTTTCAGAACAGAAGTTTATTTATGTGTGTGTGTGTGTGTGTGTGTGTGTGTGTGTGTATATATATATATATATATGTACTGACAAACTAAATATTCAAACATTTGGAAAATTGACAGCTTAAAAAGAAAGAAAGAAAGAGGCCCACTTTTCATATTAGAAATATTTTCATCAACATCAAATACACTGTTGAGTATTTTATTACTCATACATAGACATTGTAGTTATATAGTACTCATGCGCCATGTGACAATAATCACTGGACTTTTTTAGACAATTACATTTAAAGCAGGTCCAATTTAGCAAAATATGATAATTTGGTGAATTTTTGTTCAAATTTATTAATCAAATGTAATCTCTGACAGTTCAAGTGTCTTTGAAGATTGAAACTTTATTTTATTATCAAAATTCTAAATAAATATCCGACATAACAGTAAAAATTAGATTTGTATTTGTTTGTGTTAATATTGGTGCAGAGACAGACCAAAATAAGTCATATTAAGTGAGTGAGTGAGCAAATAGCTTTCGAATGGCCGTCAATGGATTTATTTTCTTTCCTCTTCTTCTTCTTTTTCATTTGACTGTATTATTAACAGCTAGGGGTTAACTGGATTATACTAACCAAAACCTAACCTTGACCCCCTGATCCAATACTCAAGAATCAGTAATTAGACTTTTGTCAAGACAAAACCCGTATATACCTTGTAGAACTTGTATCTGCCCTTGTTGGGTGACAAAGTCCTCCAAAGATAATGAAATCATCTCATTAGAGTAATGAGCAGAATTAGTTATTTGCTTGCGCTCTGTGAAAGACTGAGATTTGTCACCTAATTATCAAATAACACAAGAATATCATTATGTAAAATATGTTTGATAACTTACTTAATGGACCCTGGGTCATGTTCAAGATACCGAGGCACAGAAAATTAAAAAATAAATAAATAATAAATAAAAACAGATGTCTTGCCCCTTATTACAAAGGACAAACATCGCCCTCGTCAGATTTGTCGGGAAAATAAATAGACACATAGAAGAAACATAATTACGTAGTCACACTTGGCGACTTTGTTAAATTTTGCATTAATTTATGTCAGAGAACAAACACCGATCCCGCATGAATAATGGAAGAAGTTGCTAATTAACTCAAATTGCTTAATAGAAGCTTGTCAAACTCATCCTCCTGCACTGACTTTCCCTGTTACCTTGAGTATCACGGGCATTGCTTGACTCTTCGGGGTGCTTTGGGCAAGAAGTGTTGAGAAATAATTATAAGCCAATACCCACGGGAAGGTTGCGTGACAAACAGTCAGAGAGCAGCGCATGTAGGTGGAAGCAGAAGCGCGCGCGGACAAATAACGGCCTCTGTGATGAATGACCACACAGTTTTATTGTATTGCTTTATCTATTCTAGCTGATAGGACACATATGTCGCACGTGTCGTCATTTAATTCTATACGAGCAGTCAAAAGTTTGAAACAGTTAAAATTGCTGAATGGCTTGTATAGAAGGCTGCAGCTATGCTGCATTTATTTGATCAAAAATGCATACATTAAAACAGTAATACTGTGCAATTTAAAATAACTGATTTCTATTTGAATTTATTTTATAGTGAAATTTATTCTTGTGATACAAACCTGAATTTTCTGCAGCATTATACGCTAGTCTTCAGCGCCACGTGTTCTTTTCAGAAATCCATCTAACATGCTGATTTGCTGCTCAGCATTTTAAAATAAATAATAAAAACCAAAACACAGTCATAATACATAATTCAAATCTGAAATCAAATTAATAAAGCTACACAATATTTCAATAAAAAAAACAATAAGCAGCAAAAACTGTATTTAAGCAGCGATAATAGTAGTAATAATAACAACAACATTATTAATAATTAAGTACTAATCACACTCACATCTTTTAGAAATGCTGAAATGCACAAAGTTTTTAATTTCTGCCTATTGCATTTTCCACTGCCAAATGTGCATGGTATATAATTAAACATAAAATCTGAAAAAAAAAAAAAATATATAAGGTTTAGTGCTCATATATATATATATATATATATATATATACACACACAGATACACACACACACACACACACACATATATCATATAAAATAATAATATTAATGTCTTTCCAGTTACTCTTTAGGAGCAGTACCCTGTAAAAAGACTAGGGGGCACTAGCGTTATTTGGTAAAATGACTCCTCCACACAATCTTCCTTTTTGACATTAGGAAGCATTATATTGTTCATTAAAGGTAAGGAAACTCTACAAGTCCTGAATGTTAACGACAATAATTATTATAATAGGTCTTACAATTACCTGTGTTTTACTTGAAGTAATGGTCTTCTTTGTCTAGAATGAACCTGTGCAAGAAGGCTGTCTTCTTAATGTATCAATGATGTGATCTCACATCAAGGTCAAGCAGCTTTATGAAACCATAGCAGTGAATCTGATTCAGGGTCAGTGTGAAGCTTTGACAGCCAAACATAAAATGAACAAACACAGACGACCCACTGGGGAGACATTCACGGGCCACCGCGGTCATCAGCGACTGCTGCGCTCGTCGATGTACAGTACAGCCTGCAGGAACAGACCGACTGAAAACACTTGATTCAGACTAATACAGATAACAGGGAACATTCTCAGAACATCCCAGCAACGTTCTTTCAAAGCTGCACCAGCGTTCTTTCAGTAGCATTAAAATAACATTCATTCTAACTGATCTGCTATGTATGTTCTCAAAAATAATAACAATAAAATAAATATAAAAAAATTATCTTTGCTGGATGTTATCTTTTTTTATGGTTTATGTTATAATTAGTAAACAAAATAAAAACAAACGAACACACAAAAAAAAACCTGCAGCTTGATTGAAATTGAAATGCACAATGAAAATTTTTTTTTAAAAACAGTCGTCTTTTTTTTTTTTTTGCCAGATTTATCTATTAAAATGCTATACTTCTTTTTAAAATATACTGTAATATTTATACAGTAGTTCAAGGTACTTCAATGTAATCAATATAATCACCATGTATAAATGCTTTAACACCAGCCTATTTTTATAGGTTATACATGCCTGAAGACCAGAGAGCATGACATGACAAGTACACAAAGCAGAGATATGTTGTTCCCGTTATCTTCTTTTTTCCACCCTCCGAAGCTGGCAACCCTTAGCTGTCTAACAAGAACCAGCTACATTTTGCTGTGAGATAGTAGATGATATGGCCTGGGGCGTAGTACCAAATTCTGGACCCTATGCATAAGTGGCCATGGTCCCCCGTAGTTGACAACTACCTACAACTATCCTTACTACTAATCTAAGAACTCTTATGTGTATAACAAAAACAAAAAAAAGCTTCTCTAAAACTTCTCTAAATTTCTGTTTTATTTGCAGAATGCTTAAACATTTAAATAAATGTTCAATATTTTAAAATGTAAAAAAAGTGTTGAAGTGTTTTGTAACCACAGCAAGAGTTCATTTGTAGACTATTTGCTCACACATTTTGGGCTCACCTTTTTTGGGAAAGAAGTATGTTAGCAGTTGCTTTCCCTCATTTCCTTTTTTATCCCTTTCTTGCCTCTCTTTTCTTTTCTGAGAACCGGATTTAGCTTTGTTAGATATCATCTTCCACAGCACAGTTATGCAGTGCCGTCTGCCGCTTCAGCAGAATGAACGCTACTTCAGATGCTCCTAGTCAAAAAGGCCGGTGAAGGTGGACTAAACCATTTCGTGAAAGGGAGAGGGTGCCTGTCCTCAGACACTATATGTACTTGGAAACCATTTAATACATAAATCAACTGATGCATTTACCCAAAATATTAGCATTAACATGAGTTAACAACATTTATTGTGATCTTAAAATTATATTTAAAGGAAAATTTCACTCAGGGGCCCTCCCTCCACTTGGGGCCCAGATAATGTAGTCCTACTTTTCACCCTGGATATGGCCATGAGAAAAAATATGTAAGGAATCAATTCAAAAATAGACTGACAATGTTGTTCATAAATACAATTTTAATACACTCTAACTGGTATATGATGAACATGTTTGTAACTTCTTAACTTAAAAAAAAAAGTGGGATTATAATTAGGCATAAAGTTTGTCTGAAATAGTCTACATATTATAAATACTATTTTATACATAATCAAAACAATATATATATATTTAATATTAATTTATTTTTAATACATTGTTACATTGCTATGATTTTAATTGTTTATTATATTACTATACACACTTTTTTTTTTTTTTTGGAAAATGGAAACATTTTAAAAACCACAAAACAATGATTAATGCAAATATTAAATTAATTCCTAGAACCTCACAAATACGTTTTCATCTCATCTTTAAAGAGATTTCTTTCATTTTCTTCATCTCAGACATCTTTATTTATCATTGACTCGTCTGTCACAGCGATACATTGCTGATATGCGTTTGATTGCTTGCAATCCACAGTCTGCGTGGTTTTGTATCTATCCTTGAAAATTATGCACAGCTTCATTATATCATTCTGATTGACTAAAAAAGAAAATCTGTCTGCCGCATGCTGCAAAACACGCATTGATCATTCATTTCAATCAACTTAGACTTACAGAAGAAAGTATAGATCAAACTTTGCCTTTTTATTCATTTCTTTATTTCCATCAGCACTATTCGATTGCTTTGGAAAGGCATTGGAATGCAAGCTGAGACACCGTCACTATCACAAATGCCAATTGACTCGGTGTCATGGTGTCAAGGATTGTTACAAGGAAGAAATTGGTTTGCCTAGCCCCCTTTCTTACAGTGATGTATCTGCCATCAAGTAATCTATGCACAGGACTTACGTCGCACACCCTTCCTTGACACCGGCCAGGTCAATAGACAATAAACACTCGCCACAGTGTCCCACCATGTATAAATTGATGTTTTCCTGTCAATCACAGAAAGATTGTTTGTGCACAGCAGATCTCTTATACTCATGTTGTGTTTGGACCATCATTATGTCACTCAATGACACATAAGTACAGTGTATGCACTCAAAATAATTTACTCCATTAGTATGAAGACGTCAGATTTATAAATGATGCAAACATTATGCAGGCAGTCGATATTAAAGAAACACATTAGCCTACAATTTTATATTATTGATATATTTTATTAAACTCCATTTTGACCTGGAAGAGATATATAAGAATCTTAAAAAAAAACAAAAAACAACAACACTATATATATATATATATATATATATATATATTTTTTTTTTTTATCATTATGAGAGTTAAAAATATTTGTATTTTTCATGTTGAACATAAGAGTAATTGTAAGCTTCCATTTATTAAGCAATAAATTATTATTTTTTTAATGCTTTTTTGAAGATAAATTGAGAACACCAATTATGCATTTTTATATCTGTACCAAACAGTTACAGGAATTAACGTGTAGAGATGTGTTAATGGTTGAACACTGTCCATGTGAGTTGCGACTAATTGTTTGTCCTGATGATGCTCTTGAATCTGAACCAAACTATTTTTAAAATAATTAGTATTCAGAACACTGGATTTACATATTATTGCACATGTAAATCAGCTTATTTAAGTATATTTGAATGAATAATTTAGTGTTCTGACCACTATTTTCATGGGTCACTGACTGAAATACTCCATAACAACATGGAAGTGCTTGAAATGAATCAATACGAGCAAATTGAGATGCATTCCATGAGCCGGTTTATGTGCATGAAATTGCTGCGCTCCCATTGGTGGAGAGACACTTAAGTAAACCGAGGTTAGTTTGGGTCAAAGTGCATTGTTTCGAGGTCAGCTGCTGCTCAGCGCTCTCTATCTGAGGTTGCATGTATTTTTCCAGACATGAGGTTGTCACAAATTGTTTTATTTGCTAAATTGCTAGGTGAATTGGGGATTATGGTCGACAAGAAGGTTTTTTAAATCAAATTAAATTTGTTTTATTGCAATGTTGGCAAAAACATAATGTAAAGAGGGAATATCATGTAAATGTTTGTTGACATTGTTTTAAAACAGTTAGGGCCGGTCTATGAAGAGTGTGACACTGACTTTACGTTATGTGACTGGATTAATGGCTTGTAAAATTATTTTTGAATCACAGGAATGAATTACATTTAATATCAATGGATATAAAACATAATTAAATAATAATTTATTACTTTTAAAGTTTTGACAATAAAAAAACACCCAACTTTTTTAAACTTCAAAATGTTGACATGTATTTTTGTTCATAAATGATTCATAATTCCAGACGCATTTATTTATTTTAAGAATGTATATTCTATAATATTGCAATCCATAAAAAAAATTATGAATATATCAATAATATCAATAACTTCTCAATATCTATCTATCTATCTATCTATCTATCTATCTATCTATCTATCTATCTATCTATCTATCTCTCTCTCTCTCTCTCTCTCTCTCTATCTCTCTATCTATCTATCTATCTATATATATATATATATATATATATATATATAAAATATAGTTTTGTAGAGGAAACACCAAAACATCAAGCCTGCAGTTTGTGACCTTGTGTTTGATGGTGTGAAAATCCATGATCTACTTAAAATAGAAAGTCATTTCATTCTTTTTAACATGCAGATACCCTTCTTGTTATCAAAATCATTTGAAGTTGTTTTTAATTTTAATGTATTTTGAGCACAGAGTCTCATCTTCTTTCAGTTTTAACAGAAGTGTGGATTTGCAAGCTGAATGTGTTCGACAGCTGTTTTGATTCTCACTTTAAAGATTGTCACATAAGACTCTTTCAGAGGTGTTGTGTCATTACAGTCAGTCATTATTTCAAAATGTACTCAAGGTGTCTGTGATTGTCTAGCTTATTATAGTTCTTTGCAGTGATGTGTGGTTTTCCCTTCTGCTTTCATTAGGTTCAATGAACAGACCTTCTGCTCAGAGCTTCGGGAAAAAGCCCATGGCTGCCCCCAACACTCCTGGAGGCAGCTCTAAAGTCGTTCCCATTGCCAGCCTCAATCCATACCAGTCAAAGTCAGTCTAAATCTCACACCCCTGAATATTTCTTTTTCCAATCTAGTTGTCTGTTGCATGTCATATAACATACTGTGCTGTCATGATTTCTTCAGATGGACTGTTAGAGCAAGAGTCACCAACAAGAGTGCCATCCGCACATGGAGTAACTCCAGAGGGGATGGAAAGCTCTTCTCCATGGAGCTTGTGGACGAAAGCGTAAGCATTCATCAGCTGTGATCAGATTAGTAACTTGAAAGAGTATTAACTGGCTTTTTGTTTATTATAGGGGGAGATCAGAGCAACTGGATTCAATAACGAGGTGGACAAATTCTACTCCCTCATCGAGCAGGGAAAGGTAAGGCATATTATACGTTCTTTTCGAATATGTTGTGTGCTAAATGTGTTGCTAACATGACTTGATACCTCTCTCTTGTTGTTCTCAGGTCTACTACATCTCAAAAGGCACCCTGAAGATTGCCAACAAACAATTCTCTTCCCTTAAAAACGACTATGAGATGACTCTAAATGGCGAGACAACCATCACCCCTTGTGAGGACAGCCATGACGTCCCCATGGTGCAGTGCGACTTTGTTTCCATTGCTGACCTGGAGTCCCGGGAGAAAGACACCATCGTAGGTGAGCGTCTTCCCCCGGCCTGTGCGATTGGCATCATCAGTTACCAGCATTTTAATAATTAACTGCAATGGAGACAGTGGTGCGGCTCTGCGTAACAAATGTGTCGGGACCCAGGAGGTTGCGGTAATTATAACGTTGATGATGAACGCAATATTAATAATGCTTATGACAGTAATGGCCTGTGGCGCAGATTGACTTTGTGTCCCTGTCGGGTTCTAGCAGAACCAGAGGAGAAAGATGCTGTCACTGGTAGAATGAAGAGTCAATAAGCATGCCTCTAATTATGGTAATGGCAGTCGGAGCACGCCGAGGTGCAGCAGGCGTATTTCTTATCCGAGATTTGAGTCAGGTGCTGGCAGTGATTTGTGAAACGCTGCTAATGGCAGCTAAATGATTCATAACGGCGTCTGATATGAGAGGATTAAGATGGCGCACTGTAATGGAGCGTTGACGGGTGTTGTGGAATTACATTCTGGATGAGTGGTATAGTCATCCCAAACCTATTTTCTGTTGGTAAATTGGGGGGAGTAGCAGTGTTGTAAACCCACGCGGCGTGTGTGTTTGCAGATGTGATTGGAGTGTGTAAAAACACAGAGGATGTGACGCGCATCATGACCAAGAACAGTCGTGAGGTTTCGAAGAGGAATGTACAACTGATGGACATGTCCGGCAGAATCATCCAGCTCACCATGTGGGGTAATGATGTACGTAACAGATTGCATCAATCTTTATTCATTTTATTTGATCTAGTGGCAGTATTGTGGTAATTGGAATACTACTTAAGATCATGTGGATCGTGATGTTGCATAAAGACTCTGATTGTAATGTTTCACATTAGAAAGCATGCAGTGCTGTCTCTGTTTGAAATATTAAGCAGAACAACTATTTCTATTTTAATTTTTTCTCATCCTTTGAAATAGGAAGTTCAAAAGAACAGGGATTATTTGAAATGTAAATCATTTGTAACAAATGTCTTTGCTGTTAAATGAAATGCATGCTTGCTGAATGAAAGTATTAGTTTCTTAACACTTACCTAAAAAGAAAATATAAAAAAAAAAAAAAATGATGGTTTTTAAACATTTGTGTATCACAGCTGATTGGAATCCTCATGCAAACAGTGACATCCAGATCTAAACATTCTGATCTTGTACCAGATGAAACATCTCTCTCCCATTAAAGCTTCCAGATGTCAGCTTCTGTTTTGACATGTCAGCAATTCTTGTCTAACCAGGATTTGCCATAAATGCGTAAAACCACAATTAGATGGAAAATACTTGCTTGAAAGAAAAATGTCACTCTGTTGGAGAATGTGCTGTTGTTCAGTGCTTAACTATTTCTTTCTCCTTCCCTCCCTCTCCAGGCAGAGACGTTTGATGGCAGTGGGCAGCCTATCTTGGCCATTAAGGGAGCGAGATTGTCTGACTTTGGTGGGCGTTCTCTTTCTACACTCTACAGCAGCACGGTCATGATGAACCCTGACATTCCCGAGGCGTACAAACTGCGGGGATGGTGAGTGATTTTTCTCTCTCAGAGACAATATGCTGCATCTGTTGTTAAGTGTTTGTCCTAGATGAAACAGATGCGTTCTGTTGCGCTCCTGTTTTTATTTCTCCACTTGTGAGAATTGGGACGAGCAGAGAGCAGACACTAAAATGCACACTCTAGAACTCCGAGAGGGTGAGCATGCTCGTGCCTTTGATATCAAGATTAGCTCTATCAGCGGCGCTCTGGTGGGCTTTGCGTTCAGGCTGATATAGGAATGCAAATCATGGCTAATCCCCTGCCAAGATGGACTCGTGTGACTTGGTTCCTTTTGAGAACAGGAATGTTTATTTCTGCTTTGGGGATATGAAACAAGGAAGATGGGGAAACAACTTCAATGAACACCTTGTTGAGAGATGGTGCCATTCTAAATACTTGCATATAAGGCAGCAGCGCTGAGAATAAGATGGCTCTATAAATTCTTATTAGCTACTGAAGGAATTGAAAAAAACTGTTAAGACTCATTTAATGTTTTCATCTGCCTTGTCTCGCTAATTTAGGTGTGTGTTGGGACTGCCAAATTTATAAAATATGCTTCAAATATCTCTGATAGACCTGTCACAGTTATTGCATAATTACCAGATTGCGATTATGAGTAAACAATGGTCTTTGTTCACTTTCAGTTGCAAACAGAAAGTATTTAATAATGCATTTTTCCCATTGTAGTAGAGTTTACTAATGAAGTAGCTGAACGGAAATCATGTTAGTTTACAAATCTTTCATTATTAAATACATTCTCCAATAGTTCAGAATAAAATATGAATAATGAGGTGCACCTCTACAACTTTATATATTCACGCATGAAATTTTTATTAGGGAGCTATTATTACATTGATTATCTAGAGTGTGTAAAAGATGCCAAATTCAATGGGAATATTTGATGTTTATACATTAGACTATGCGGTAACATGAACATAAATGGATGCATAAATTACATTTACTCTACTGATTGGCATTTACTGTTTATTTGTTGTTTGTGTGTGTGTGTGTTCCATTTAAAAAAAAAAAAAAAAAAAAAAAAAAAAAAAAAGCTTTAATTGGAAAAAAATAATGACGAGTAAATGACCATTTTAATTTGAGTGAACTATCCCTTTAAATGGTCTGTGTGCTACTCATGAAGTGCTACCCAGCCTTCAACCTCACTTAACCCTGTTTGTTACAGTGCCACACTGACAAATCCTTCCTTCCTACCTGTTAACAATCCATACTCGCCACCAAACAGCCCACCTGGCCGAAGCTATCCACGAGTGTCTCTCTTCATTCTCCCTGCAGGTTTCAATCAATTCCTCTCCTTGTGCTTCATTTATTTACCTCCCAGTAACACAGACCCCCAGCCTTGAAGGGAAATAAGATGAAAGCGGTGCATAACAGTGCTGCAGAGTTGACTTTCGCTTTATTTTTTGCACATTTTGACAAGCGATTAAAACCTCTGTTTCACCAGCCTTTAGTCTGCAAGTTTGAGAGGGTAATTATTTGGGGGGGGGTCTGAAGGCTTAATTTACATAATGAGGGTAGTGGAATGTGACTGAACACAGCGGGGTGAAGTCGTGGAGAGGTAGTGATCTCACAGCAGCTTTCCTTATAGTCCCAGAGTGCCAGCTCGAAGCATCTGGTTTCTATGCACGGCTGTACATAGGGCTTGGACCGGCATATTTCCTTGCATGTTGAGAGGCTAAAAATGCTCTTTGTCAGCGACGTTTCAGAACTTGAGTTTTGCTGATCCAGTCGTAGGTAAGTTCAACCGCTTAGTCTCTGGGCTCACGTCTGTCCTCTTCTCACTTGGAGAGCCAGAGATAATGAGCTTTCAAATCATGGGCCAATGCGCAGTGCGTGGCCTCTTGGCCAGCTTTCTGAAGGTCCAGCGGGCCACTGTGGAATCGATAGATGCTCTTCAATTAGTAGAGCTGCAGTAAGGGCTGTTTTGAACCTGGAGGTGTTGTTGAGGTCCGCAGCATGAGGACTCATTTAGCCACTTGACACACTGTGCCAGTGTTCTGAGACCTCTTAAAGTTGTAACTTTATTTAGTAGCTGTTATAGCGGTCCATTTAACTGCCATTCTTTACTGGAGAAACAAACTATAACTGTACACGTTTTTTTTTTTTTGTAGCATTCACTGTTAATTATTCTTTTGTAAGTATATTCCACTTGTACAACCCAAATGTTGCTTCTGTTTGATTCTTTATACAAAGGAAGAGCTGTTGACTAAGCAGTTTGCCTCACACAATCACTCTAGTTTATCAGCCACTCTCCTCCAACCATCTGTCATATAGGGTTTTTTTTTCTGAAACTTGATCTGCATATTCTGTTTTACTTCGAAATCATTCATATTCTAGTAAAATGTCTACGTTGACTAAAATGGTGTCTATCTTTGATCTGTTAAGCTGTAGGCCCAGTGGGATTTAACCTTGATGTCTGGTCCTCGTGGAGTTGAACATGTTGGGGCACTCTCATGTTGTCTGCCATTTTAAAGACCGTCCAATTAATCACATTGATCGAGGACCCTTCGTTCTCACGCTCCAGAGATCAGTATAGGGATTTAATGCATGTTCTGTTATGTATTTTAATGTATGTTCCACCAATTTTGTGTCATTTTCAATTGGAGAACCAGCGCATATTTTACATTTGTGACGTTTGAGCCTAGGAAATCATAGAGATTTAAATGTTTTGTTCTTTTAATGCTTGGCTTTAAAATATTTAATTGCTAGGTAGTTGCTTCCATTGCTTTTAGTGTAGTAGTCAATTCACATATTTGGCAGATGCTTGCATATAAACTAACCCTTAATGATCCTAGATATTGGATCTCAGCGTTTCGATGCAAGTCTTCTTTTGTCCAATAGATGGCGTCAGAGATTAGGACCAATTTTTGTCTTCTGCTCCTGCAGAGTGGACTTCATACTCCAGCATCAGTCACGCATCCTATCGTACCTTCTCACTCTGCCACTCTTGTCCTGTTCATTATCATTCTTTCTCATTCGCTGATGCGCTTTTACTCATAGGTTGCCAATTACTTTGACTGGCTCACTTTTGACAGTCTTCTCAGAGGCAGCCGAACATCTCCTGCCTCCATCCCACCTGTCAGAGACTTTAAACCAGCATGCGGAATAAAGCAACACAAACCCAGGAGTCTGTCTGTGCGTGCACTCCTTGTACTTACTCTAGATGTCTCCATCAAACACAATTTAAGAAATTAAGCGAGGTTCACTCGTTTTCGGTTTTGTTTAAAGAAATTTTGGGGGGTCTTTGCTTCGCTTGCATATGATCTGTAATATTTGGTTGGTAAGGAACTGTGTCTCAAGAGTTTCATTGTGTTTTTAAATACATCACATACATACAAATATTGAAAAGAGCATCTTAAATAGCTGAGTGATATATATTGCTACACAGTAGGAAATGATTTTGTAAAGGCATGGGTGTGAATAAATAGTTTTCATTTTTGGATGAATTATTCCTTTGATTTATTCTTGCTGATTAAAAGCTATTTATGACATTGCGCACTAACATTGGTGCTAATCATTAAGTTAAAGACCGATGGGTTACCCTCTAAAAAGAAATGAGATGTCTTGAAAACACAAATTAAGATATATTAAATCTAAAACCTTTCTGACCCTCAGACAGCAAGTGAACTACCATGGTCAAGGCCCAGAAAGTAGTAAGGACATTGGTAAAATAGTTTGTGACCTTAATGGTTTAATGGACTATTTTAATGATGTCCTTACTATTTTTCTGGGTCTTGAACATTTTTGTCTATGGGAGGGTCAGAGAGCTCAATTTGTGCGAAGAATCGCAATCATTAAATGCAACAATTTTACAAAAATACTGAGAAACAGCACTCAACCAAGACTTATTAATGACATCCCTCCATAGATTCTTAATTTTCTTGCCTCTTACTATTACTGTCACAAGTATTTCATGGCCTCTGACATGTGACAGTCCGTTCAGTCCTCAATCTCGCTGCTTTCCTCTTGTTGTCTGCTCTGCTCAGTTCAGACACGCTGCACTGAGCGCCAGCCTGTCACTCCACTGCTCTAAAGCACATGCCATTTCCAATTTGCTCCTCCCGTGTTCATTCTGCCTTCCTTGATGGCACCGCCCGTCATCCATACATTCAGGCTCAGTCAGCCAATTACCGCACACCATCAGGTCTTTGCCATGTGAAGCCGTATTGTTTATTTTTATGACTCATTCATAAGATTTACAATTTATTTCTTGCTTTATTCCAACATAGTATCAGTTTCCGTCACTGTTGCATGAATACGCTTGCCTTGTGCTAAAAACGCTGGGGACAAAAAAAAAAAAGTTTTTAATCCGAAGTAGGCTGAACCTTTTTGCAACGCACAACTAGCACTATATTTAGGAAGTTATTTTGGGAAGTACTGTGATATAACCAAGCAGCTGAAAACTAAGGTATAGGCCTTACAATTAAACCCATTTTTAACAGGGCAAACGGCACAAGCAGCCAGGGCCACACGCTTGTCTATTAACGTGGATATTTTCAATTAGTCGTGCCTCCCAGAACAAGCCTGAACCCTTGTATTTACCGATCCACCCCGTCCTACCCCTCTGGTAACCAGGCCTACGGTCTCTAGATTATAATGCGGTATCGATTCTTCAGACACACCGCTTCATTCTGAGTGAGCTTTGTTGTTTTCTTATTCTCTCTCTCCAACCTCCGTCTTCCAAGCCACTCTGGGGCGTGAGTGAAAATGGGTTTCTGATTTCACCATTGCAGGCCTGACCCCATCTCCCTGAACCGTTCCTACACTGTTGATTCGTTTCACAAGTAGCCCCTAGCGTCTCTGTGGCCACCGCTGCTGTTTTTCCCTAGCTCTGTCTCTGTAGATCCAGTTAAGATATCAGCTACTTATCTGCCTGAACAGATGAGCCGTTGCCTTGTATGAAGAGATGAGCCGATGTCTGACTGATTTATTTTTTGATGATTGACAGCATTAGAGGCTGACCGTTTTTTGGTGTGTTTGTTAACAGGTATGATAAGGAAGGACATGCTATGGATGGACAGTCGATGACTGAGTTGAGAGGACCTGGTGGTGGTGGTGGAAACACAAACTGGAAGACACTGGCGGAGGTCAAGAACGAGCACTTAGGACATGGAGACAAAGTATGTAATCCACACATTAAAATTGGCTTCAAATTAGAATTTGAGGAGAGAACACACTGGTATAAACTTCCAAACAATTGCTTAATCACATGTTTATTTTATTTGCATGTATTTACATATAATTAAGCTCATATCTTCAAATTAAATATTTTTTATAGAGATCTCATCATTAGGAATCAATATTTTCTATTTTTTTTTAAAAGACCAATTTTTTTTAATTTGTCTCGTTCAAAAATAGCAGAATTTCCGACGTTAGACGTTGACTGCCCACATTAACAGTGTTTATTCTACTGTAGAATATGACTTCTTTACATAGCCAAACTGCAGCAATTAATGGCTTGTTTAATTCTCGGGGCCACATAGTGAGTGGGAAATGGCTGTATCAAAATGATTCTTTTTTGTGCCAAAAAACATAACAGAAGATGAGAATAAGCCTTAAATAATATGCTTTTGAGAAATTCCTTGTCTTGTGGAGCATCACGTTATTAGGGTGTCATTGTCTGTTCATCTGATTAGTTGTAATCAGTGGTTTCTGTGTGACACGTGTTCTGAAACAAAAGACACAGGGATTTAGTCATTTAGCTACACGGTTACTTTTCTCTCTGCTCATTAATCACGCGTTGTAATGCCCTTCCCATCTTCCCAAGGTGTGTGTTTAAGCATTACTCACATTCAGCACTGGAGATAGAGAATGGAGATTAGCAGGACTCCATTTACTAATCCTAATAATTAAGAGATTATACTGCAGATAAGCTGCATAATAAATCTGACCTTGTCTGCTGTCTATTTTTGGTTTTTCTGGAGTATATGTAGGACTTGGGATTGTCTCGATACCAGTGTTTTAATAGTTGATACAAGTACCATACATTTTATTGTGTTCATTGGCATTTAAAGATGACCGTTTCAATACCACAGCAAAAGAATTGAAATATCAGCATAGTATGGCATGTGGCCTTCAAGTATTTCTAAATTAAATTAGTATATTGTTATTTTATATTAGTATATGTTAAATTAGTATATGTTATTTTTTTTATGTTCTTGTTTGGTTGTAGAGGATTTAAAGGATTGTTATTGTAGGGTTAATGTCATTAACGTTTACCATTTAACCTGTTGAACTCTGCGACCAAAAGTTTAAACCAAAGTTACATTCAAGTTGTGCCTTGACTTTTTAACCCTTTGCATGCACCAATAACCCCATATGTGGTACCATTTGAAAGCTTAGAATCTCTTTTTTATGTAAGGGATAATGTATAGGCAGCCGGTAGTTATCGCAGAAATAAGCCCCGACAGTGTGATCAGGCTGAAGGGGCTTATTTCGAGATAACTACCGGCTGCCTGTATATTATCCCGCTTATTACACGGCTACTTGCCACATAAGAAAAAAAAACTGAACATG